>JAASGW010000047.1:0-85475 GCA_023334395.1 Phytopythium sindhum
CGCCACGCCAGTGAGATCCTGACGTGCGTTCTAACCTACCTACAAATGTAAATGGTCTAGAAATCCTACCTACAAATGCAACCTATGTGCCCGATGGCTCCTATAGGTAACTACTGTGTAACCGGAGTAACCCCGTTACATAAGTAGTTTGTAAGCATACGATGGATAGCTTATCGTCTCAGACAGTACTCATGAACGCACCTCACCAATTACTTTGGGGATGTCACGCTTTGTATTTAGACTGATTGGACCATCGATAGCCTTAGTTTTAGACGCCGGGTACCATTTCCGTATATCGTCCTCATCGTGGATGCTCACTAGACTGTACCCTAGCCATATGTTGAATTTACAGGCGCGATTAATACCCTCCATCTGCTTCTCGAGCCTGTTATAAAAATCACTTTGGGTAATCCCCTCAAACAAATGTCCGTCTTGTTTTCTTCCTTTGAAAAACCGATAGATCTCCTTTTTATCGTATGACCCAATGAGATACTGTTGAAGCTTCTCAAGCTTGACCTTATGAAACGATGCAATTTGTTTTTGTTTTCATTCTGAATCTATGTTACTAATATATACCTGTCTGCCATACACATTACGAACCTTCACTCGATATTCAGCCTTCTTCTTCTTCATATTCCAAGTGGTGACTGGGATTCCAAGGGCCTTGAGGCCTTCGATCTGAATCGGACGCATGGTTATACTATATTATACAATCTAATCCTCTCAAAAATATATTTTTTTTACCCTCGTTTTTGACCTTGCTATGATGTACAAGCGATATGTATATAAGTGGGGTATATTTTTTTTTGGTGAATCGTTAATAATTTACGAAAACAGGAGTCACTTGTCAGAGGGGGATTCAGACAAGTGAGAGTGCCTCCATCATACCTTAGGGCGTGAGGGGTCTCCATCGTCTCAATCAATGTCTATCAGGATCGACGGTTGCTGAGAAGCATACGTTAATTTGATTCCTGGTGAGTGACTTCAGTGTATGCGTCATACCTTAGAACGTGAGGAACCTCCAACGTCTCAATCAATGTCTATCAGGATCGACGGTTGCTGAGAAGCACACGTTGATTTGATTCCTGGTGGGTGAGTGGATTGAGTCAGATAAATCCGCAGGTGTTTTAGTTTGTGAATTTGTTATAGGATGGTACTATAAATGCAAAACGAGGGCGTAATGTGCCGGCTATACTACTGACGTGTTGGCACAGGGGCTCCACTTCGGTCCGTTTTCTCCTAGGAGTGAGCTGATCGTTGGTGAAACGACGTACGCAGCGCTGGACGAGCGCCATGAAGAGCCACCCCCGCGCGACAGCGACGTATTGAAGGTAAAGATCAATACACTGTTGGTGTCGACCCGACCGGTTGTTTCGGAAGAATAAGCGGTCAAAAACGCTCCAAGACAGCGATCAGTCGCGATCCAACGGGTGAAGGAACAAGAAGCGAGAGGCTTTGCGTCGCGCTTGTGCCGCCTCCCGCGCTCGCCGCTCGCAAGGAGCACACCCTGACAGAGAAGCAGAGAGATTCCCGGTTCTCCATCTCCACCGATCCCTACAAAAGACCGTTTCCGCTCATGAAGGGGCGGCCAGGATTAATTTTTCGCATGGGCAAGGCCCAGCGGCGAGCGGATCACTGTCTCGGTCTCCGACTGTTCATCCCTCTCTCATACTCCTTCCAGACGCCTGCAGCACGCGTCCATCGAAGCTCGGCCAGCGCTGAAGACGAGACAAGATGGTGTACCGACGAACGAATGGGTTCGTGGCGCTGTCCAAGTTCATCGCCGTCTGCGCGATAGCCATCTCGCTTCAGTGCGCTGCGGCTCAAGACGCGACCGCCGATGCCACATCAGCCGTGGTTTGCACCGCTTCAAGCGGTGACGTCGCTGTGGGCATCCAAGCGATCCCGGACTCGACCTGCGCGAGTGGAGGCCTCGGTTGTTTCAGCTCGGCGTGCCGATTCTGCAAGTACTCGGAGACGTCCATGTCGGCGCACCTGCTTGCTTGCTCAGGGTTCGGATACAACTTCCCCACGCTTGCACCGGAGCCGGCGACCACCACGACCACCACTGCAGCGGGAGACTGTGCTGCCTCCCATGGTGATTATGCTGTTGGCGTTCGCGCTGTCGCGGACGGGTCGTGTGCGAGCGGTGGTCTGGGCTGCTACAACGATCACTGTCGCTTCTGCAAGGCAGTGCTGACGCCCCAGTCGGCCCACTTGACGGACTGCTCGGCATTCGCAGCGGCAACAGAGCCTCCAGTCGCCGCCACACTAGCGCCGGTTGGGGAGACAGATGCGCCTGTTGCTGATACCGTCGCTCCAGTTGTTGACACGGTTGTCCCGGCCGTTGTTGATACGGTTGCTCCGGCAGTCGACATGGAAGCTCCCGTGGTGGACACTGTCGCCCCGGTTGTTGATACGACCGCTCCGGTTGTAAATACGCTTGCACCGGTTGTGGATACGGTTGCACCGGTCGTCGATACGGTCGCCCCGCCCGTTGATACGATCGCACCGGCTGTCGACACGGTAGCTCCCGTAGTGGACACTGTTGCCCCCGTCACTGATACGGTTGAGCCGGTCATCGACACTGTCACACCGGTTGTCGACACGATCGCTCCAGTCGTTGACACAGTTACTCCGGTTGTCGACACGGTTGCTCCGGTCGTTGACACAGTCGCTCCGGTTGTCGATACAGTCGCTCCGATTTTCGACACGGTCGCACCGGTCGCTCACCCGACTGCAGTCATTCCATACCCAGAGATCCCTGCAGAGATGACCGCAGCTCCCGCGACGGAAGAGCCTGTGTTCAACCAGACAGACTTCTGTGGCTCGCAGTGCACGATCGAGGATGCGTTCAAGGCGCTTGGGCTTGACGTTGTCAAGGATTTGACAGTCACGAGCGTCGATCCAGACTACTACATCGACGGCTGTCGGTTCTGCAAGCGGGTTAACTCGATCGGGTTCGAGAGCTTCACGTTCTGTGCCCTGTTCCCTTCGTACGTTGACAGCGACGTCGCGATTATTCCTTCGACGGTGGCACCCGTTGATGACACCCCCGCTCCTGACGTTGTGCTCGATACGGTCGCTCCAGTCGTTGATACACTCGCCCCTGCGGTGGAGATCGAAGCGCCCGTCGACGCTTCACCGGTCTGCACGACGCCAGTGTCGTTGGGCGCCGCCGCCGCCGGCATCCAGATCATCACGGACGCCACGTGCGTTAACGGTGGTCTCGGGTGCATTGACGGTCTTTGCCGCTTCTGCAAGGTCAGGACGACGCCGCAGTCCGCGCACTTGAACGACTGTTCGGAGCTCTTGAATCCGTCTACCGCGACCCCTGTCACACCCACCGAGTGCACGGCGCCGCTATCGGTAGGCGACGCTGCCGCTGGGATCCAGATCATCACAGACACAGACTGCGTGTACGGTGGTCTGGGTTGCTTCAACCAGATGTGCAGGTTCTGCAAGGTCACGACCACCGCTCAGTCCGCGCACCTTGATGACTGCTCCAAGTACCCCGGTGCGACCACGACCGAGCCGATATCCAATCCAGCCGACGTCGCCGGGACGACTTGCTCGATCGACGACGCGTACAAGAGCCTGGGTATTGACGTTGCTGTTGACACGAGTGTTACTGCTACCGATGATGACTACTACATGGATGGCTGCCGGTTCTGCAAGCTGTTCGACTCTACCGAGTCGTCGACATTCACGGCCTGTACGTCACTCGCGGGCTACGGCACTATCACGACTCCGAAGTGCACTCAGGTCGTGTCGCCCGGAGACGCTGCTGTCGGCATCAATATCACCACTGACTCGAGCTGTGCGAGCGGAGGCGTCGGGTGCATCACCAACATTTGCCGCTTCTGCAAGGTGACGAACACGCCGCAGTCCGCGAACTTCGCGAATTGCTCCACCATTGGCACCTCGTCGACGACTACGTCAACGACCTCAGCTCCGGCCGTGACAACTGCGGCGACCGCGATTCCTTTGACGTGCACGTCCACGATCTCGGGCGGCGACGCAGCCGTTGGTCTTGACGTCGTGACGGATCTGTCGTGCGGCGACGGCGGTGTCGGCTGCATCAGCTCGATCTGCCGCTACTGCAAGCGCTTCGTCACTGCCCAGTCATCTACATACATGAACTGCTCCGATGTGAAGGTTCCGGACACGTCGACCATCACGTTCGTGCCGATCCCGGCCGTGACTACCGCCACGATCGACGCACCCGTGGCGACCACCACGCTCACTTCGGTTGATGCAGCGACGAACACGGCAGTTGTCACCACGACTGCGCCAGCTACCACTGCGCCTATTACGACAGCTACGGCCACCACCGCACCTACCACGATAGCCCCCACCACGACCGCACCAGTTACTACCGCTCCTGCTACGACTGCTCTAGCCACAACCGTGCCAGCTACCACCGCCCCAGTCACAACTACACCGGTTGTGACGACTCAAGCGCCAGCTACCGCGGCTCCTACTACTGCTGCGCCGGTCACAACTGCTCCAGCGACCACAACGTGCGGCACCGTGTCTCCTGGTGACAGCGCGGTCGGGCTGACCATCATAGCGGACGCAAATTGCTTGACGTTTGGCGGTCTGGGTTGCATCGGCGGCACGGCGTGCAAGTTCTGCAAACTGTTCGACACCCTGCAGTCGGCTTCGTACGCTTACTGCCCCGGATACCCTGCGCCGGTGACGCTCAGCGCGCTTCGCGTCCAGGCCAATGCCGACGAGACCATATCGAGCGAGATCAAGCTGTCAGCGGGACTTCACAAGCTCTTCAACAACAGCGCGGCTACCGTGTACGCGGTGGCTGTAGCCGCTTGCGTCGGTGTTATTGCCGTGATTGCCGTCGTCGCGGTCGGCGCCAAGCGCGTGGTGCGCCGCCTTGGTCGCGGAAGCAGCAGCAGTGCGTCCTTGAACGACTTGGAGGGCGAGGAGCGCAGTGTCCTCACCGACGTGACGGAGGACAGCGCAACGGTCACCAGTGCGGGCTTCGAGGAGGAGGTGGGCGAAGTGTAAACGTCCTTGCTCGTCCGGAGAGTACGTAGGTCGGTGTCTTCATCTTCATCCTGACAGCACCAGACACTTCACCAATACATGCATAACGAATAGTATCGGGTTCTCATGATAATAGTTCTTGGTTGAATGTATCAGCGCTGACGACTGCTCCAGAGGCACCTCGTTGAATGAGCAAAGCTCGTCAGCCAGTGGGCGCCGAGCACATAGCCGCACGCCGCCAGCGAGTGACGTATGCGGCGACACAAGCGGCCGCAAAGAGCGCGCCCGTTCGGAAGAGAAATGCATCACCACACAAAGCCTCGCTCGCCTTCACGGCAGCGTTCGATACTTTTGGCTGGTCAACAGATCCCCTCCGTGGCCATCAGATCTTCCAAGGACTCGTCCGTCGACTGCCAAAAGCCAAGCCTTCCATGCATGCATCACATGTTCCAGTCCGCCCACATGTCGGGACCAAAGCCGCATGCGAAAGTCGTCACGAGTGACACGCGCGACGCGTCTCCACGGCGCCACGCGCGACTCGCCGGATTAAGCCCGCAATCGAGCAATCGAAACGCCGAACAGCGCGGACGTTGCGCTGCAAGAGTCGAGCAGAAGGAGGGAGGAGGGAGGCGAGCAAGCGAAACCCCCATCATGGACGCAGCGCAAGGCGCGAGCTTCAATAGCAATCGACTGGGTGAAAGCCGCGCGGTGACGCGGCCGAGTCGCCGGTTGTCTCATACGTTCCACCTCGGGTGGGCGGGTTGTATCCCGTTCATCATTTATACCCACCCGGGTTCTTAAAGTATATATAATTTAAGATAAACTACGGGTTTGAGTTGGAGATTCGGACCCGCGGTTCCGTCTTTGCGATTGTAGCTGCCCGATCTTTCGTCGTTGCATGTTTCTGCGTCTTGGACATCAACCTCCCCCCAAGCACCCCCTCCTCGAGTCTTGGGGCCCAGCTAGAGCTGTCGATAGCAATGGGGAGGGCTTCATTCCCGTTTTTCCCTTCTCCAGCCCAAGCGCAGAAGCCCCCAGCACCCCAACCCCCTCAGCAACCATGGCCGCGGTCCGCAAGTACGTCATCGGCGGCAACTGGAAATGCGTACGTGCTCTAGAGTCGTTAGCCATAGATCTCGTTGGTGTTCGGAGTATGCTGACATGGCGTGTACGACGAGCAGAACGGCACGAAGCAGTCGGCGCGCGACCTGATCGAGCTGCTGAACAAGGTGTCGATTGACACGGAGCAGGTGGAGGTGGTGGTGGCGCCCCCGGCGCTGCACCTGGACCTGACGCAGTCGCTCATCCAGAAGGACATCGCCGTGAGCGCGCAGAACGTGAGCCTGACGGGCCTGGGCGCCTACACTGGCGAGATCGCGGCCGAGCAGCTGATCGACTTTGGTCTTAAGTGGACGATCACGGGCCACTCGGAGCGCCGTGCGTACTATGGCGAGACAGACGAGATCGTGGCCAAGAAGACCAAGCGCGCGCTCGACCTGGGCCTCAAGGTGATCTTCTGCATCGGCGAGACGCTCGAGGAGCGCAAGGCCGACCAGACGCTGGCCGTGCTCACGCGCCAGACGCAGGCGCTCGCCAGCATCATCTCGGAGGCCGACTGGGACCGCGTCGTGATCGCCTACGAGCCCGTCTGGGCCATCGGCACGGGCGTCGTCGCCTCGCCCGAGCAGGCGCAGGACGCGCACAAGAGCCTGCGCACGTGGATCGCCTCGGCCGTCTCGCCCGCCGTCGCCCAGAAGGTGCGAATCATCTACGGTGGCTCCGTCAAGGCCAACAACTCGGCCGAGCTCATCGCGCTGCATGACGTCGACGGCTTCCTCGTCGGCGGCGCCTCGCTCAACGCCGAGTTCGAGACCATCATCAAGAGCGCCCAGTAAGTCGGCTGCGCAATGGTGGCGGCAACAGAGACAGACACACGGAGCAAGGATCCAGCTGCCTGCCTGCCTCTGCTGATGCAAGTGCCTCGCACACACAGTAGCATTTGAGTATAATACGTGACATTGTCCGACACATTGGCTGCGCCTGTAGTCGTCAAATGCTTGGTCACCGATCTCATCCATGCATGGTAAATACAGCGCGTGAACTCAGTCCAAGAGCACAGATCAGAGGTTCACTTCTTGCAATTGGTGTACATCCGTCCGCCGTGGACGTGGGCTGGTCCTAGTCCGACTTGAGGAACATGAGGATACCCTCCTTATACAGCGCGCTGGCGAGGCCGATCTGGTCCTCCGGGTCCTCGTGCGGCAAGTCGCCCACGCGAAAGTACTCCGGGTAGCTGGCCAGGATGAACTCGATGCTCTCGGCGTCGTCGAGCTCGAACTCGAGCGGCGAGATGGGCACCTCGTGGTGCTGCCGCGAGTTGTCGCGGCAGTGGTACACGATCGCCTTGCCATCCTCGATCACGAGCCGCGCCACGTTGTGCCGCACGAGCTTGAGCTGCGTGTTGACCGTAATTTTCTGCAGCGGCGAGTTGTCGTTCGTGCAGTCCTCCTCCTCGTCCTCGAGCGCGGGTGGCAAACGGTCGACCAGGAAGTTCTTGGCCATCTGGTCCGCGGTCGCGTCCAGCATGCCCATGGCCTCGCCCAGCACCAGCTTGAGTGACGCCTTGAGCTTGTCGCTGAACTCGCGGCGCTTCGGGTCGTCCGTGAGGTCCGAGTGCATGACGCCCATGTAGTCGAGATAGTCGCGCGGCAGCGACCGGCGCAGCTGCACGTCGCTGTTGATGGCGCCCGCGAGCGCCTGCGGCAGCAGCACCTCAAGGAAGTTGCCCACCGTGTTCTGCTGGCCCGTCGACACAGTCAGATGCAGCGAATGCGTGTCCGGCGCCGATTGCGCCTGGTGGATGAAGCCGCGCGGGAAGTACAACAGGTCGCCGCGCTCGAGCTCGACCTCGAGCATGGGCTTGCCGATCTCCTCCGGCTGGAAGTTGCCACTCGGGTACCGTGGCAGTGTCGAGTCGTCGTCCAGCGGCGCGTACACCTTCCAGTGCTTGCAGCCCTCGACCTGCAGCAGGAAGGCCTCGATGTCGTCAAAGTGCGGAGCGAAGCCCTGCGTGCCCTTGGGAGTCAGGTACGTGTTGGCGCCGGCCATGCAACCCCACTCGCTCTCCAGTACGGACAGCAGCTTCCAGACTGGGTCCGAGAACTTCTGCGGACACAGCAGGCGGACTGAGCAGCCGTCTTCGTAGTGCTTCCACACCTGCTTGCTCGTGGCCGCGCCGCCCGGGTTGAGCGTGTAGCGCGTCTTGTCCACGTACTTGGTCAGGTCCAGGTCCTGGCCGTACGAGAGCGTGTGCTCCTTGAGGATGCGGTCTATCTCGTCCTTGCTGAACCAGCCGTCGTAGAAGCTCGGGCAGCGCCGCTTGATCACCAGCGGCCGCTTTTCCCAGTACTTGTCGTAGAACTCGTCCGCCGTCACCGGGTAGATCAGCCACTCGAACAGCAGCCGCGCCTTGGTCGCGCTGTGCAGCTCTGTGTTGGCCGCCAGCTCGTGCGCGTCCATCACCTCATCCTCCTCCACCACTGGGCCATCAACGAGCCATCGTCAGCATCATATATGGTGTGGAACGTGTCGATCCATAGCGAGCCAACCGCTTACCCTTATCGACGCGGAGCGGCACGTCCTCCTTGGCGCTTGCGCGGCGCTTCTTGGCCGGCGGTGGCGCCGTTGCCGATGCAGCGGCAGCAGCGCCAGCATCCGCAGCAGCGGTGGCAGGCGCCTTTGACTTCTTGCCAACCATGGCGCGCGTGTCTATCAACAAAATGGAAATGAGCCACTCGCCTTGATGTAATGACAGCCGTCCAATGAAAACGAATCAGACAGCTGTACCGTGATTGCTCGACCCAAGAGCACTCGCTATAGTAGCGTAACCCCCATTTTCAAGGGAATTCTAAATGGAATCAGAAGAAGGCATTACAATGGTATTCTGTTCATGAGAAATGAATTCGACTGTACAGCCTTCATACAAGAGATTTTGGCGGGGTCTCATTCATAGTGAAATGCAAAGAAATACTCCAAGGAGCTAGCAACATGCTGAGGTAGGGAGGACTCTCCTCCCTACGACAGCAGCTGCACGGCGCTCATGCTCGTCACGGCGTCGGCTGTCGCTCGCCAACTGTGGTTTACACCTCGCCAGAGAGCGACGCGTCAGCTTCCTCGGCGGTGACGGTAGCGGCGTCCTCGGTCACGGCCGACAGCATGCTGCCCTCGTCCTCGTCCCCCTCGTCCTCGGACGCGCTGCTTGAGCGATGGAGGCGGCGCACGACGCGCTTGGTGCCGACCGCGACCGCGACTATCACGGCGATCACACCGACGCAGGCAGCAGCGGCCACGGCGTACATGGCGGCAGCGTTGTTGTTGAAGAGCTTGTTCAGCCCAGCCGACAGTTTGGTTTGGCCGGCCTGCACCTCGTCCGCTGAGGCCTGGACGCGGAGAGCAGGCGCCGCCGTCGCGGCCGCGACGGGGTAGCCCGGGCAGTAGTCCAGATGAGCCGAAACGGCTGAGTCGAACTGCTTGCAGAACTTGCAGCCAGCCTGGCCTAGGCACCCGGCAGTCGTGCCTGCAGGGCAGTGCGTCGGGTCGTACGTGTACGCAACTCCACCTTCGGCATCGCCGGTCGAGAGCTCGTTGCCGGCGCACGCGATCGCAACGTTGACCGCAGGTACTTCGGGCGCGACGGTGGGCGTCTCGACGACCACAGCGGCGACTGCGGTAGCAGAGCCAGAAGTGGCGGCGGCGGTGGCAACCGGGTAGCCAGCGCAGTACGTGTACGTCGCCGACTGCTCCGTCTCGAACAGCTTGCAGAGCTTGCACGCCGTCTCGCCGATGCAGCCCAGGCCGCCGGCCGTCAAGCAGCTCACGTCCGTCACGATGGTCAGGCCAATCGCACTGTCACCAGGGTTAACGACCATGTCACACGTCGCGGCCAGCGAGCCGGCAGTTGAAACATTCGACGTCGTCACGTCAACGGGAGCAGAAGTATCCTCAGTGCTGGAGTAGCCCGCGACCGAAGAGCAAGCCACGAAGGTCGACGACTCGGCAGAGTCAAAGGTCTTGCAGAACCGGCAGCCGTCAGTGTAGTAGTCGATGTCGGTGGCTGTGACCGTCGCGTCAATGGCGACATCGACTCCGAGGCTCTTGAATGAGTCGTCGATTGAGCACTTAGCGGCAATCACGCTGAGTGGGGTGAATACTGGGTCCGTGTTGTTAGGCACAGTGGTGGGCGTGGTGTACTTTGTGCAGTCGTCAAGGTGCGCGGACTGTGGCGTCGTCGTCACCTTGCAGAAGCGACACACCTGAGAGAAGCAGCCAAGGCCGCCGACCACGCAAGTCGCATCAGTAATGACCTGGATACCAGCGGCAGCGTCGCTCTCGGACACTGGCGTTGTGCACTCGGTCGCAGGAGCGGACGAAGTTGGGTTGAGAAGCTCACTGCAGTTGTTCAGGTGCGCGGACTGCGGCGTCGTCGTGGCCTTGCAGAAGCGGCAGACGGAGTTGATGCAACCGAGACCGCCGTTGGCGCACGTGACGTCCGTGATGATCTGGATGCCGACAGCAGCGTCGCCCTCCGACACCGGCGTGGTGCAGACAGGCTCAGCCGCAACGGTCGCGTCCGTGGCGGGCGTATCTACAGCAGGAGCAGTCGTATCGACGACGGGAGCGACCGTGTCCACGACAACAACGGGGGCGATGGTGTCCACAACGGGGGCGACCGTGTCCACGGCGATTACCGGGGCAGTGGTATCCACGACAACAACCGGAGCGATGGTGTCCACAACCGGCGCGACCGTGTCGATGACGATTACAGGAGCGGTTGTGTTCACTTCGGGCGCTACCGTATCGGGAGCGGTCGTAGTGGCGGTGTAGTACCCCGGGAAGAGGGCGCAGAACGAGAAGCTCTCGTACTCAATGGAGTCGACCGTCTTGCAGAACCGGCAGCCATCCATGTAGTAGTCCGCGTCCAAACTTGCCACGGTCGCGTCTGCGACCACGTCGATGCCGAGAACCTTGAACGACTCGTCGATCGTGCACTCCGTGGCGACGTAGTCAGCATGGCCGAACCCAGGTTCTTCCGTTGTGGGGGTAGCGGTCGTCCCAGCAGGCGTCTCCGTGTACGGGACGACCGTGCCAGGACCAACCGTGTCCGCCACAGGCGTGACTGTATCAACAACCGGGGCTACCGTATCCACCACAGGAGCGACCGTCTCGACAACCGGCGCAACCGTGTCAACAACAGCAGGAGCAGTCGTGTCAACGACTGGAGCGACGGTCTCGCCCACCGGGGCAACGGCCTCGACGGTGGGAGCAGGCGTGCCAACAGCCGGGGCCTCCGACGAAGCCGTCGCGGGTGCGGAAGTCACGGGTGCGGAAGTCACGGGCGCGGTAGTCGCAGGCGCGGTAGTCGCCGCGGCGAAGCTCGAGCAGTCCGCCAGGTGGGCCGATTGGGGGGTCACCACTTCCTTGCAAAAGCGGCAGTGGTCGCTGTAGCAGCCCAGCCCACCGATCACGCACGAGGCATCCGTGATAGCGCGAATGCCAACCGCGCGATCACCATCCGAGATACCGCAGTCTCCCGCAGAAGCGGCGGCCGGGGAGGTCGCCGGTTCCGGAGCTAACGTGGGGAAGTTATATCCGAATGCCGAGCACGCCAGCAGGTGCGCCGATTTGGACGTCTCCGAGTACTTGCAGAAGCGGCAGGTTCCGCTGTAGCAGCCAAGGCCACCGGCAGCGCAGCTTGAATCCGGGATCGCTTGAACACCGACGACGACGTCGCCGTCCGACGCAGTGCAAACAACCGCCGACGTGGGCGTCGGGGTCGCGTCCGCAGCCGACACGGTCTGGAACGAGCTAGCCAGCGCACAGACGGCGATGAACTTGGACAGGGTCAGCAGCCCATTCTCGCGCGGGTACACCATATTGCCTTATCTTCAGCGTCGGATGAGCTTCGAGGGAACGTGCGCAGTAGGTTGGCAGAAGGAGAATGAAGGAGTGAGGAGAGATCTTCGGAGCGTGACGTTGCCTGGGCCACTCTCGTGATCCTTCGTACGGCCCGGCCCTTCATGCTCCCTTGTCTGATCTCCTGATCTTCCACGCCCCCGTAACGGCCTTTCAGCGTGAGAGGAGCAGACTCTTCGACAGAGAGTTGCAATTCGCTCCTGTTAGTCGACGCGTGGGCGGGAAACGGACACGAACGGGAAGTCGATCAGGAGCTGCTCGCTCCATGGCGCATATTCTGGAAGCCTTGCTGGCGCTCTTCCAGCAAATCAAGGCCTCAGAACATCAAACCGACCCATCCGATTCTTCCGGCGTGAGATTGCCATGCAAATTGCGACCTTCCAGCGTGCAACGATAGTCTGAAACCAGCAAGAATGTGCTCGGCATCGTCGCTTATTGTTCTCCATGGGGAGCCTCGTGCTCATCCCATCCGTGCGCCTGAAGGGACGCGTTGCACGTCTTCAGTAACGGACATGTCTCCGGTTGCACGCAGCTTCAACGTCAAATGCACGTAGGTACGTGCTTGCCATCTATTTTACTCGCCTGACAATGGGGGTATGGAGCGAATCGATCGCCTTGGGAGGGTGAAAAGATGGTTGCGTCGTCTCATTTACCTCCAGAAAAGGCTGTGTGGCAACGCCAACGGTGTGTATTATGTCTCATCTGGTCTTACAGATGCAATGCACCAGAGAAACGATATGCAAGTGGTGAAGAAAAGAGATAGCTGGCCGACTCGGGACGCGTCGCTTACCATGAGCACGCGTGCTTGCCTTCATGCCTCTGGCTTCCTCCGGGTCACTGGGACGACGCTCCCAGTGTGACATACGGCTCATATGGGGGCTTCTACACCTCACCAGGGAGCGACGTGTCCGCCTCCTCGGCGGTCACGCCCGTGGCAGTCGCGTCGTCTTCCGTGACGGCCGTCAGCACGCTGCCCTCCTCTAACTCCTCCTCCTCCTCCTCGTCAAGCTCGCTGCTGCTTCCACGACGCAGACGACGCACCGCGCGCTTGGTGCCAACGACCACAAGCGCGATCACAGCGATGGACCCGACGCAAGCAGCGGCGATAGCGACATACATGGCAGTACCGTTGGTGTTGAAGAGCTTGCTGAACTTGGCTGAGAGGCTCGTCTCGCTTGACTTGGATTCGTCGGCCGAGGCCTGGACGCGAAGCGGGGGGTAGCCCGGACAGAAGTCCAAGTGGCTTGAGACGGCCGAATCGAACTCCTTGCAGAACTTGCAGCCAGCGTTGCCGACGCACCCGACGGTGGTGCCAGCGGGGCAGTGCGTGGGGTCGTACGTGAACACGACACCACCAGCGAGGTCGCCGTCCGAGATCGTCTGGCTGTCGCACGCGATCGCGATGGCCACAGCAGTGGCATCCGAGGCAGGCGCAGCTGTGGTCGCAACAGGGGCCGCCGTGGCAGCCGTCATCGTAGCAGGAACCGCCGCAGTAGTGCCGGTGAAGCTCGAGCAGTCACCAAGGTGAGCCGACTGCGGAGTGGTCGTGACCTTGCAGAAGCGGCAAGCCGTGTCAATGCAGCCAACGCCGCCAGCGGCGCACGTGGCATCGCTAATGATCTGGATGCCGACGGCAGCATCGCCAGTCGAGACGGGCGCACAGGATCCAGGAGAGTACGTGGCGGGCACCGTGGTGGTGGCGGGAGCCGTGGTCGTAGCTGGCGCAGTCGTAGTAGCCGGCGCAGTCGTAGTAGCCGGCGCAGTCGTAGTAGCCGGCGCAGTCGTAGTAGCCGGCGCAGTCGTCGTGGCAGGAGCAGTCGTGGCCGTCGACACAGTGTAGCTGGAGCAGTCGCCGAGGTGAGCCGACTGTGGGGTGGTCGTGACCTTGCAGTAACGGCAGACATCGCTGAAACAGCCAAGGCCGCCGCTGGCGCACGTGACGTCGCTGATGGCCTTGATACCGACGGCAGCGTCACCTTCAGTCACCGCGACAGTACAAGGACCAGTCGTGGCAGGAGCCGTCGTCGTGGCAGGAGCCGTCGTCGTGGCAGGAGCGGCAGTCGTGGCAGCAGGTGTGGTCGTGGCAACAATGCTGGAGCAGTCGACCAGGTGAGCAGACTGTGGGGTCCTCGAGGTCTTGCAGAAGCGGCAGATACTGTCAATGCAGCCAACACCACCAGCCGCGCATGAGGCGTCGCTCGTGATCAGGATACCGACAGCAGCGTCGCCCTCCGACACAACCTGCGTGCAACCACCCGACGGAGCAATCGTAGCCGGAGAATCAGTCGTCGGGGCAGTCGTGGCCGGGGCAGTCGTGGCCGGAGCAGTCGTGACCGGAGCAGTCGTGGCCGGAGCAATCGTGGCCGGAGCAGTCGTGGTCGTACCGTAGCCGGCAAACGAGGAGCAGGCCGTGAAGATCGCAAACTCAGCGGTGTCTGACGTCTTACAGAAGCGGCAGCCAGCAATGAAGTAGTCGACATCAGCCTCCGTGACGGTCGCGTCCAGCACAACATCAATGCCGAACCCCTTGAACTCCTCCGCGAGGGCGCACGTCGTACCAGAGATGTCGCTGGGGTCAAACGCGGGCTCTTCAGTCGTGGGCGCAGGCGTGTAAGCAGAGCAGTCATCGAGATGGGCCGACTGGGGCGTCGCTGAGATCTTGCAGAATCGGCAGATGCTGTCAATGCAGCCGAGGCCACCAGCAGCGCACGAGGTGTCCGTGATGATCTGAATACCAACAGCGGCATCTCCCTCTGACACGGGCGTTGAGCAAACAGCTGGGGCCGTCGTGACCGGGGCCGTCGTTGACGGGGTCGCAGTGACGGGTGCCGTCGTGACCGGAGCAGTGGTGACCGGAGCAACCGTGACCGGAGCAGCGGTTACAACCACGCCAGGGCATGTGTTCAGGTGAGCCGACTGGGGCGTCTCGGCAACCTTGCAGAACCGGCAGATGCTGTCAATGCATCCGAGGCCGCCAGCCGCGCAGGTGGCATCCATGACGATGTTGATTCCGACAGCCGCGTCACCCGACGACACAGGCGTCGAGCACACGGTGGGGGCGGGGACAACAGTACCAGGCGTGGCGGTGGCAACAGCGTTTGGGTCCAGCACGATCGCACAGTCCGTCAGGTGAGCCGACTGCGGCGTGGTCGAGAGCTTGCAAAAGCGGCAGACGCTGTCAATGCAACCAACGCCGCCGGCAGCGCACGAAGTGTCCGTGACGATCTGGATACCAACAGCGGCGTCGCCAGCCGACACGGGCGTCGTACAGACCGAGGGAGCCGTCGTGGGCGCCACGTAGTTGGGGAAGAGCGAGCACAGCGTGAACGTCTCAAGCCCAGCCGTGTCAGCGAGCTTGCAGTAGCGGCACCCGGCCGAAGCGTAGTCGGTGTCGTCCATCGTTGCCGTCACATCCAAGACAATACCGAGACCAATACCCGCGGTTGCGTCGTCGATGGTGCAGGTGACGTTAACATCGACGGGGGCAAAGGTCGCCTGCGCAGTCGTCGGCGCCGGGATCGTAGTGACCACCGGAGCTGGCGTCGTCGGAACGGTCGTAGCAGGAGCGGTCGTAGCAGGAGCGACCGTAGCAGGAGCGACCGTAGCAGGAGCGACCGTAGCAGGAGCGACCGTAGCAGGAGCGACCGTAGCAGGAGCGGTCGTAGCAGGAGCGGTCGTAGCAGGAGCGGTCGTAGCAGGAGCGATCGTGACAGGAGCGACCGTAGCAGGAGCGGTCGTGGTCGTCGTGTACGACGAACAGTCTCCTAAATGGGCCGACTGGGGCGTCACCACTTCCTTGCAGTAACGACAGTGGTCGCTGTAGCAGCCCAGGCCTCCCACCAGACATGTCGCGTCCATGATGGCACGGATGCCGACAGCAAGATCGCCATCCGAGATGCCACAAGCGCCCGTGTCGGCCGTAGGCATGGGGACGGGAGCGAGCGTGGGGAAACTGTAGCCGAACGACGAGCAGGCAAGCAAGTGGGTTGACTTGGGCGTCTCAGAGTGCTTGCAGAAACGGCATCCGTTGTTGAAGCATCCGAGGCCGCCAGCCGAGCAGGACGCGTCCGGAATGGCCTGGATGCCGACGGCAATGTCGCCTCCTGAGGCGGTGCAGGTCGCCGAAGTAGCTGTGGTCGTAGCCGGAGCCGCCGTGGTCGTAGCGGGAGCTGCCGTGGTCGTGGCCGGAGCCGTCGTTGGCAACAACATGGCACACGACAGGAGGTGGGAAGACTGAGGCGTGTCGCGCTCCTTGCAGAAGCGGCAGATGCTGTCAATGCAGCCCAGACCGCCGGCCGAGCAGCTCGCGTCCGAGATGATATTGATGCCAACGGCTGCGTCGCCGGGCGACACGGTCATCGTGCAGGTTGCCGTGGCCGTGCTCTGCGACGCCTGGGCGCCCAGGAACGAGCTCGCGCTCAGCGCGCACACGGCGACGAACTTGGTCAGGGTCACTAGCCCATTCTCGCGTGGGTACACCATCCTGCCTCCCTCTCGCCGTTGATCTTCGCACGAGAATGCTGGAAGCCGGTAAAAAGCAGAATGGGGTCGGCACAGAACGTGGAGCAGCTCCCTGCGCGGTCACGAGCACTTGGCTGCCTGCCCTTTTGGTCCCTCATGTTGGCTCTCCTCGTCATGCACGTCCGCTGGGGTCGCCGACCCTTCGCTCGAGGCTCTCCATCACGCGTGATGCGCGTCGATAACGGTTTTCTCGTCACGTTTTGCAGCTACAGGCCTCGGACCCATTCACTCAACGCATGGACGCCGCGCCTGGTGCTCCAAGGGGCGCTGGGCGACGCCCAAGGAGCGCATTCATCGAACAGTAAGCGGGAATTTTCAACCTTGGTTGGAAGTGGGCCAAGATCCGCATGAGCGGGCAGGCAACCCAGAGGCTCTTGTGGGTGACGGCTAGCGCCGTGGCGACCTTCCAGCGGTGGATCGGCGGCAAAGAGACCTCTTGGTAACAGACACGCTTGGTGTGTGGTGGGGCACGCTTCTCAGCTTCTTCTGGACGATAGGCTCAAGGCCGTTGGCAGTAGTCGCAGCTCCAGAGCACCATCCGTTGCCTCTCGAATCCGGCGAAGCTGGGCCGTCGCTTCGCGGCGGCTTGTTCTTCCGTACCGACTGTGAAACGACGTCGAGGCCGCTAGACGTGCGTGTGCCTCGTGGTAATCTTCCATCGACTTAGCAGGCAGGAATTTTGCTGTGTTGCTACTCTGACCAGCGAGCGGTAAGCATTACCCTCCCCAGTCGGTGCTGTTCGAATAAGCACGGCCAACCATCCATCTGACTGTTTTCGGCTGCATGTTGAACCGAGATCGTGCTCCAGATGAGGGCGGACGGTTGCCAGCAAGCACCACTTGCTAGACGCCTCCTGGACACCTTTACGAGCAGACGGATGCTGCAGAGCCCGTGAATCGATCCGATCAGGCGTAGAAGGACGGTTGCGAAGCGACACATCGACCCATCATCGTGCTCTAAGCGGTACAGCTCCTCCACCTCCGGTGGCAGCGGCAAGGTGCAAGCGAACGTTCGAGAGTTGAGTCTTAACTTGAGAGAGACCAGAGGGGGCGCTTTGGGCCAAAGCGCCCCCTCCGGCCCCTCTCAAGTTTGGCAGGCCGGTCCAGCTCTTGAGAGAGTCCAAAGGATATCGCGTGACACGCGCCGGGGCCCATCGCTGCGTCTCCATTCCACTGAACTCATACTGCTCATGCCAAAACGCAATCCAGACACGCACTCACGCTCCCGTTTGAGCGAGCCTCGATATGGGGCGGTTAAGCGGCGTTGAAGGCGCTTGCAGGTGCATTACTGGCGCAAGGTCTCGCCGGACGCGAGGCTTTAACGCCCAAAGATCAGATTTTGAGCGTGTTAGCGCAAAACGCGCGAGCTGTGCGGCTGCGATGCCGCGTTTCCATGCTGGAAATTGGTGGCGTTGGTTTGACAAGTTCGCACAAATGACCGTGAAATAAACGCTGATAGATTGATCGAGTTAGTCAGGAAGCGGGCGCAGCATCTTTGGCGAACCCAACGAGCGCAGTCAGCGCTCTTCTTGCTTCGCGTGGACTGCGAGGAACTTTTGGTATGGGTTTCAGGTTGAGATCGGCCTCATTCACTGGCTTCGCACGTCCCAAACGCCTCTTCCGCTGCCGATCCTTGTGCGTTTTCAGCCTCAGAGCTACTACCAGTCGTCCCGTTGATGGCTGGAGACGAGTTGGATCTCTCCAATGCACCGGAAGAAGCTCTCCTCAGGCGGACAATCGCGAAACCCACAACCACCAAACACGCGACTGCTACTGACACTCCGACCCCAACCCAGAAACTTCCCTCAGTTGTGTCGCTGATCAACGGTGGAGAGCCACCGTCGCTTGTGGCTGCCAGTGCAGACGACATCGCGCTACAATTATCGTAGTCGACCGACTGAATCGTCACTTTCCACTTGCAGAACTTGCACGCGGAAGGCGGGATGCACCCGACCCCGGCGATGGTCAGGCAGTCGGTATCGAGCTCGATGTCAAGCCCAGCCTTGGCGTCGCCGTCTGACACGACCATCGTGCACGTCACGACCGGTTCGGACGGGGTTTGCGCGCCCGGAGACTCGGTAATACTTGACACTGATACCGGACCAGGCGTTATGAGTGCACCTGTGTCGTCGAAGACTGGGATCGGCTTGAACGTGATGTCGAAGAGGTCGGGAGGTGACGGGATGGCGCTGCACTCCATGTAGACTTTCGACTGTGGGGTATCGTAGTACTTGCACAGCCGGCAAACGTCGTCCAGGCACCCGACGCCGCGGTCGCTGCACGTCTGGTCCGTCACCACAGTGATCCCCGCTGCCGCATCGCCCTGAGTCACGCTATCGTCGCAGATCAAGGGAATCGCTGGATCACTTGCCGATACCGTCGACGTTTGAGTCACTGTCGACGTCGCCGGAGCAGAGGTTGGCGCAGAAGTCGGAGCTGAAGTTGGCGCAGAAGTCATCACAACAGGCGCCATCGTCGTCAGCTGTGGGCTGAACGTGCTCATATAAGCAGGGATGCTGGTGCAGTTGTTCAAATGGGCCGACTGCGGGGTGGTCACCGCCTGGCAGAATCGACAGATCGCGTCGATGCAGCCCACTCCGCCGCTCACACACGTCGGGTCGGTTGTAATTTGGATACCCACGTCATAATCGCCAGACGATGGCGTCGACATACACACGACCGCTTCGGATTCTTGCGTCGCTGCTTTGCTGATGGTTGGTGCTCCTTTTGCGATTCGACCGGGAGTTATAGGCGTCACTGGAGTCACCACGATAGGTGGAGCAGGCGTCGAGGTGGTATCTGGAGCCGCATCAATTGACGTGCAGAGCGGCAGATGGCTCGAACGGGGTGTCTTGGCGACCGCGCAGTACCGGCAGGCGCTGTTGATACACCCCAGTCCGCCGACATCACAGGATGCGTCTGTGACGATCCCAATCCCGACGGCAGCGTCAGAAGGCGACACGAAGAGCGAGCAGGTCGCCGCATCGGTCGACGAGAGCACGAGGACGGTGCCGGCAATGAGCGCGAGAGCTATACGAGCGAAGAGCATTCTCCTTCGATGGATGATGCAGATGTCAGATGTAGGTTGAGTAGGTCGAGAGGAGAAATGAGCCGTGGCGAGCCGCTGCTGCTATCGACACTAATGAGCTGTAGTCTGTGCGCTTTCTTCGTCGGAGGATAGGAATGAACACGTAGTGGCGCTGTGGCTGTCGATAAGGTCGCATTTATCGATAAAAGAAGAACGAGACGACCGAGAAGCGCGCCCTTCAACATCAAATAGAAGATCGCCGCGATCCTTCACGCGAAACGGGCTCAGCATGGCTGATTTGGTAAAGCACCGACACTCATCCTTCCCCCCCCCCTTCCCCCCGCTGGTCGTTTTTCATTATGTCACGGCGATGCTATCACCATGGGATCACAAGGAGAACTGCGACATCAGGGCTGAACGTCCGCGTAAGACGAAGATGACTTGCAGGTGCTCACTATCCTTCCAGTCAGCATGAAACTGCACGCAGCGTGTGGATGTAGAGAGACACGAACGCGGTGGGTGCATCGGCTTGGTGCAAACCCTGTTCGGCGAGCGTTCTACATGAACATTTCTTAAAATGCAACGGCGGTAAACGGGTGAGGCGTCGTTGACTCCCGTCGAAATGTCATGTCTCGCCACCGGTGAATTTTCAAGCGTCGGAGATTGTGCGGTTGTTCACCGCCAATGTCCGCTTGCAGATTAGGTATCAAGGCGTGCAGCGATACAACTTGCTCGTAGGAATTAGCCGCGGCTCTCACTAGGGTCGATACAGAAGCGTCGATTGACACAGCATCGAGATGAGAACGAGGCATCCTCGAACCAGCAGCATCACCGTCGAGCTCAATTGGCGCTCTAAGGATTGAAAGCGCGCGTTTCGCACGCGAACGACAATGCCAACTATAGAGCCTTCTCGATGCTGGGGCCATCATCCACGGCCGATGGGCAGTGTCGCATCACTGGCGGGCCGTTAGCTTCGAAACATACTTCGAAGTAGAATGCACTGCTGATTGCACACGTCGCTTGGGGACCTGATTCAAGAGTGATAGTCAGCGCTCTTTTGAAAACAAGAATGCTGGTAAAAGGTGTAACACAGTCCAAATAACGCGGGTGCATCTACAGACATGTTCATCCACGACTTGGATCAGCGTGAGGGGCTGACGTCTTGATGCTGTTTGGGTTTGCAAGTGATTTGAGATACGCGTTTTGAAGTCCTTCCTTCGCGCCGTTCCCTTTTGGTTGTTGGCTGTGGGTGTTGCTGCATTGTGTACTGGACGCGTCTCGGCGACGATGCGACCAGAGATGGTGTAGGACGCCACCAGGATCAAGACCAGGTAAGACCGTCGAGAGATAACTGTGCACTACACAAATCTTGTGGGTGTACCCAGGTTTCAGGCCACTAGAGAAGCAAGCTGAAGCTGGATCCCTCGAGATTCCATGGTCATGCTTCGCCGAGAACCGACGAGGCAGTGACGTGCTGAGTAGCCTCTGGGGTAAGATGCGGCGACCACCAATTGGTGATAACGTTCCATTACCTGGAAGTGGGTTTTCTTCAGTGGCACCGACTGATGCGAAGCGAGTGTGTAATCGAAGTCCAACATACAGTAGTTATCGAAGGCAGCGGTCGCCGTTTTCACGTGAAACACGGCAAGTCGCAATTTGATCACCAACTGCAGCGTCGCAAAGCTCCAGCTAACCCTCAGTGCTACGACGGTGTTCACGACGGTGTTCGGTCTCGCGACCGTCGGCGAGCAGTGCCGTGCCGTTAGAAGGTGGACGCTGCTGGCCAACGTTTCCTCCGCTGATATCATTCGCATGGAACGGCGGATCGCATGTGTGGTCATGTCCGGCTGCAATGACGCCAGGCCTATGACGCATGTGCGCGATAGCCAAATCGCAGAGGACAGTGCGAATCTCGCCCAGACTTGGACGCGAGTCGGTTCGTCCCACGTCTTGAGGGTTCATTGAGCTGACGGCGACCTTCCACACAACGCATAGGCGGGCTAAATGAGCCCTTCGGTGACATGCGTCACGAAGACAGGGATCGATACCGAGTGGCGTTCTGGTCGGCCCCTCATCAAGCGTTCACGTGTTGCCCACTGTCTATGCATTGCAGATTCAGTGGCGCGACGTGACGGCGAAATATTCCAGACAGGAAGGCAGGCACAAATTTCACGCTCATGATGTAGGTAGAACAGTTGAGCGACGTTGAGATCGTCGTCGATGGGAGCAACCATCCAATCGCCCTACGTCGATAAAACATTGACCACTGGATTCTGGATGCAACGCCCACGGTCAACGATGATCTTTGCGTACTGCGCACGATCGTTGGACAATACACAATGTCCTCTCATCAAATGGTGGTCCAGAGCCAACGCTTCTCCCAGACGCAGACGACAATGAGATGCAGCTCCTGGGCAAGAATTCGTATCGGGCGGGCGACGGTGGGTGGAAGCAGCGCGAGCAGAGACTCCTCGCGCGGCGCGTGAGCTGCGACTTTACTATCACCAGCATGCTCAGGTGCGAAGGGATAAAAAGGCGAAAAGATGGCCACAACACCAGCGCGTTGACTCCACAGATATCTCGATAACGCGGGAAAGTTCGACGAACTGTAAAAATTCGCGAGCGCCCGCAGCCGCGCTGAGCTCTGAGCGCTCGCCAGCCACCAAGATCGGGCACCTGCACCTTAGGCGGCGCTCAGATTCTCTGTGATTTGCTTTCAGCGACCTGGGCGGAGGCCTTTAGCAACCAATCGTTCCAGCTCAACGCCTGTGTGCTCGAATGCTCGCAGTATCAGTTAGGGCCACGCGCGGCTGAGCATCTGAATCCACGCGCAGGTGGATTGGCTGCCCGCACGTGCAGCGCGCGCGGCTTTCCGGGCTGTCGCGCTGCACTCACAACGCCTTCTGCTCCCGCCCGCCAATTCTGCCATGGACAGCGCTGAAGGACGCGCTCATGACGGCGTGGCGATGATCACACCACACTAGTAATACATGCTGTACTGCGCAGCAGTGGGAAAGCCAATGGCAAGCGCGCCATCGCGCCAGTCACGACCATTCTTGCCAGCAAATCCTTTGGGCGCGCGCGATCAATACAACACTGGATTGTAGAGAATGCTGTACTGTAGACAGCCGAAAGCTACAACCGCGGTGACCAATCGCGTTGGTTTATTACGGCAAGATTCACTGACTGAAAGTGCGACGACGCTTCACATGGCTTTTGTATGGGCCGCGATGGCTCCAGCAATGTGACGAATCTCACCGAATCTTGGCGCGCGGGATGGGCATTTCGCCGTTGAGCGGGGCCAATCTGGTTATTCAAAAAACAAAAACACGGTGCTATCATTGTGTAAATACTGCTCCTTAATCGACGAGAGCACCTTGTTTTAGATCAGTTTGAATTATTACAGCATGCGATGCGAATATCAGCTTTCGGAGCGGAACGAAAGTGCAACTATCACGAGAGAGGATGCTGAATCTCCTGATTCGAAACGACGCCACAAGTTGCAGCAACTAGTGCGTTTTAGCCGTAGCCTCGCGGAGAATTACGACCGCATCCAATGCTCGCACTTTAGTAAAGGACGCAGGTTTTCCATGCTCACCTTGCGCGTTTTAATCCTCGCCTTGGCCCGAATTGGGTTGCTTTCACCCCCCCAATTCCGAGCTTCCGGCAGTGTGGGGCGACAGGAGGGGCGTCAGGGTGCCCGTTCTCTGGGAGGCCAAGGCGTCATGACCGAGTTCAAGCGCATCATTTCCACAAGTTCTCCCTTCCGCGGACGTCTCCTACGTGCATCTGCAGTCTACACATTAGACGCGGACTGCTCGCTGCTTCTCCTGCTTGGCTGTCGCTGATCGGGCTCTGTTCACGGCTGCGGTCTGGTCGGCCGCGAGGGTCCATCCTCTTCGTCGTCGAACCACCGCACCGTAGTACACGGGACCCCCGGACCGAGCCCTCTCGTTCCCGCCTCCCGCTTTCGTCCCCATCATTTTTGATTGAGAGGGAAGAGAGGAGAGAGAGAGCGCGCTCGACGCTTCACAGGGTCGACACTTCAGCGCCGACCAGTTGACAGCGAGCATGAAGTTCGGCAAGGGTCTGCTGCGCGAGATCCTGCAGAGCAACCCCGAGTGGGCGCCCTTCTGGCTCAACTATAAGAACCTCAAGAAGCGCATCAAGGCCGTCACGCAGGCCGCACACCACGCCGCCTCCCAGCGCGATATCTGTACGTCCATGTCTCTTCCTATGACGATCTTCCTCCTGGCGTACGAGCTCACGTGTTTGATTGACTGATGGACTGTTCACAGCCGAGTCGGAGCTGGAAGTCGCCTTCTTCCGTGACCTGCAGGCGGAGCTCAAGAAGATCTCGCTCTTCTACGCGTCCGAGGAGAAGCGCGTCGCCTTCCGCTACCACCAGCTGCGCGCCGTACTCAAGTCGCTCAAGGTGAGACTTTCAGCTATCGGTTCGAATTCGACGTGCTGTAGCTGGTCTAACTGAGTCTTTGACGCTGTAAGTTGCAGCGAAAGAACGGCGTTGACGCGTTCGAGGCCCAACGACTCATGTTCGCGTTCGTCCACTTTTACCGCGAGTGTATTCGCCTCGAGAACTTCGCCGTCATGAACTACCAGGGCTTCTCCAAGGTGCGCTTTAATCTCTGTGTTCATCAGCCTACGGGCTCCTGAACTTTGTGACTAACAAGCCCATTGTATGATCCACCAGATCTTGAAAAAGCACGATAAGATGACGGGCTACAACACGCGCTCCAAGTACATGCGGCGCAAGGTGAACCTCTCCTCCTTCTCTAGCTACCCGGCGCTGCTCCAGATCCTCGCGAGCACCGAGGAGATGTTCCACGAGGTCGAGCGCGACGCCCGCATAGCCGGCGGCGTCTCCAACATGAAACTCGACATGCAGCCGCAGGTGAACCCGCTCGGCAACTTGCGCGCGTCTCACCTGACCGTTGAGGAGTCTTCGACGCCGTCGGGCGCTGACTTTGCTCCTCGCCACTTCACGTCGCCGCCCCACCTGACGCCGTCCAACTCGTCTGCTATCACCGCTGGGTTCCCTGCCTCGGTACTCTGGACGTCGGAGGAGCAGGACGCCGTGCATGTGCGCGGTGTGGAGCTTAAGCACGCGTGCTAACGGCGACGCCGTGGGTGTTTGGTGTCGGCAACAAGCTGCAGTGCGTTGAACCGTGGTCGTCGGATATTTAAGACAGAGAATTGCAAGAACTTTCAGCAGACAGGCAGCTAAAACGTAGCCACAGTTAGGTAGAACGTAGGTCAGAACTTCAGAACAAGCGGTTTTTCTTCACTTCGTCCTGGTCTCTTGAGGATTTTTACCGAAAACAGTTTAGCTAAAATAGTATTGATATATCCTAATTCATACTAACAATTTTACTAAAAATTAACAAATTAGCCTGATTTCACATGAAATAGCAAACCGAGGTCGCAAATAGAAAAGCTCACTACGAAATCCCCCAGTGGAGATTTGAACAAGTATGGCGCAATTACTCCGCGCGGCAGGTACGAGCGCGCGCGTCCTGTGCGCCACGGAGGCGCAAGCGCCTGTAAGGGGGCGGTGGACATGAGGGGGATGCGGCTCTAACTGCTCTGCATGTGTGTTTCGTGGTGGTTGTAGCGAATGGCAACATTGACAAGGTGAACGACCTGCGAGACCAATGGAACAGCCAGAACAAGAAGGGGGAGACTGGTGCGCGGCGGCTTTGATGGGTCCCTGCTTGACCTGTTAGCGCACTACTAACCGCCATGTACGCGCTTCCATGTTGCTGTTCTGGTGGAGGCAGCGCTGCATATTGCGGTGGCGGAGGATCACGTGGAGATCGTCAAGCTGCTCGTGTCGAGCGGCCACATGCTTAACCTGCAGGAGAAGAAGAACAAGTTCACGCCGCTCATGCTGTGCCTGGCGCAGCAGCCGCCACACTTTGAGGAGAGCTTCGCGGCGATTCTCAAGGGCAAGCCGGACCTGGACGTGCAGGACTCGGCGGGCCAAACGATCCTGCACCTCGCCGTTCGTACGTCGAGCCCTCCGTTCGAGGGCGTGATAACGCCACACATCCTAACGTGCACTTTGACGTTGTCTGCTCGGCAGAGTTTGAGAAGATGGAGGCGCTGGAGATGATCCTCAAGGCCAAACCCAAGGTGGACGCGGTGGATGCCAAGAAGATGACGGCGCTCCACGTTGCGGCGGGAAAGGGAAACCTGGAGATCGTGCGGCTTTTGGTACGGATCAAGCTGGGTTCTTTGTGTGGTGTATGGACGCGAAGCGGACCTGTGTGGATCACTGACGCATCAATCTGAATAGGTCGAACGGGGGCACGCGAACGTGGACGCGGTTGACGCCAAGGGAAACACCGCATTGTGCGTTAGACTGTGGATGAGGGTTGTTTGCCACGCTGCGCACGAAGCCTTACGACTGTGGGTTAATTTGCGATTGTCTCCAGGCATTGGGCATGCATCAACAACGGCAGTGAGCTGGTCGAGATCATCAATTACCTAGTGGGAAAGGTATGGCACGCATCGTAGAGCTACAGGAGCGAGAGCCTGGGAGCTGATTTGTGATGTGGTTTGCGCAGGGCGCCAAGCCGATCAAGAACGCGGCGGGTAACACGGCGCTGCACTCGGAGGCCATGCACTGCGACACAAGCGCGTCGTGGCCCACTGAAGCCGCGCAGGTTCTGTCGCGCGCGTTCCCCGAGATCGTCACGGAGGTGAACAAGAACAACCAGACGGCGCAGCAGACCTTCGAGGGCGGCGTCGACGTCGAGGAGCCCGCGGTATCCACGCACGCCGAGCGGCCAGCGGCCTCGAGCAAGCCTGCGAAGGAGAAGCGGCTCAACAAGGCGGAGGCCGCGCAGGAGTTCCAGAAGAAGGCTGCCGCAACACGTAACGGTGAGTGCCGTACCGTATGCCCATGTTGAAGCAGACAGCCGTGATGACTGACATGTCCACCTTGCAGCCGCCATTGCTGCCACCAAGAAGAAGGCGAGCAAGCACGCAAAAGGGGCCAATGGAGGGCCGGGACCACTCGTGTGGCTTGCCATCGTGCTCGCCATTCTTGCCGTGCTGTATACGGTGCTCGCGCCAGGGTTTGAAGCCCCATAGTGGCAATGATGCACTCGTGCATGGTGGTGCATGAAGGGGTACGCCGTCGGATCTGATCCAGTAACCTGTTGCACTCGTGTAACCACGCAATAAACCTAGTCGTGAAATGGTTTGTTTACATTAAACCCATTCTACATTCAGAGTAAACGCAAAATATCACCGCCAAACTAATCAATAAACCTAGTATTTGTTTGTCGGGCAGTCGTAGGTTTTATTCCGTTTACCTGTACGCCAGCCAATTGCCAACGCCCAAACGCCAAAAGCGCCACACCACTTCCTGATAAAGCGCATTCGCCCTCGCTTCGTGGTCGCCGGACCCGTCGAACAGACCGCAGCAGCAGCAGCAGGAGGAGCAGCAGCCATGGCGGACGAGGAGCTCGACCTGTTCAGCGCGTTCGACGACGCGGGCGCGACGCTGACGACCGAGGAGCGCGCCGAGGCGTCGTCGGCCTCGTCTAAGCGCAAGGAACTACCGGCCGCGGACGCCGCGGACGAGCACGCGCCGTCGCCGCCGGCCAAGAAGCAGCAGCAGGCGGAAGGCGCGACCTTCGAGAAGAAGGAGGCCGCAAGCACCAAGCCGGCGCCCACCGAGCTCAAGGTGGTGGTGGGCAAGCACATTGACGCGACGCCCGTGGACGCGGCCAGCAGCAAGGACACGCCCGGCGTGGTGGCCACGGGCACGCAGCAGAAGAACCTCATCTCGTTCTCGGTGTACCCGCCGGACTACGAGGTCAAGCCGACCGAGGGCGCCATGAAGAAGAACCCGGCCAAGACGTACCCGTTCACGCTCGATCCGTTCCAGCAGCAGGCCGTCGACTACATCGAGGCGGGCGAGTCGGTGCTCGTGTCGGCGCACACGTCGGCCGGTAAGACGGCCGTGGCCGAGTATGCGATCGCCAAGTCGTTGCGCGATAAGCAGCGTGTCATCTATACGTCGCCCATCAAGGCGCTGAGTAACCAGAAGTACCGCGACCTGGAGGAGGAGTTCGGCGACGTGGGCCTCATGACGGGCGATATCACCATCAACCCGTCGGCTACGTGCCTCATCATGACCACGGAGATTCTGCGAAGCATGCTCTACCGCGGCTCAGAGGTCATGCGAGAGGTGGCGTGGGTCATCTACGACGAGATCCACTATATGCGCGACAAGGAGCGCGGCGTCGTGTGGGAGGAGAGTATCATTCTGCTGCCGCACAAGGTGCGCTTCGTGTTCCTGTCGGCGACGATCCCCAACTCCAAGGAGTTCGCCGGCTGGATCTGCCACATCCACCACCAGCCGTGCCACGTCGTGTACACGGACTACCGTCCGACGCCGCTGCAACACTACATCTTCCCCGCGGGCGGCAACGGTCTGCACCTCGTTGTGGACGAGAAGGGTAAGTTCCGTGAGGATAACTTCCAGAAGGCGATCGCCACGCTGTCGGCATCGACTGTGGAGAACGACCTCGAGCTGTCGTCGGCCGGCAGCAACAGCAAGCGCCGCAAGGGTGGCAAGGGCGGCGGGAACCCCAAGAAGAAGATTGGCACGGACGTGTTCCGCATCGTCAAGCTCATCATGGAGCGTCAGTACGACCCGGTCATCATCTTCTCGTTCAGCAAGCGCGAATGCGAGGCGTACGCGCTGCTCATGTCCAAGCTGGACTTCAACACAGAAGAGGAGAAGCAGTCGATCGACCAGCTGTTCAAGAACGCCATGGACTCGCTTTCGGACGACGACAAGGCGCTGCCGCAGGTCGACTCGATCCTCCCCCTGCTCCGCCGTGGCATCGGCATTCACCACGGCGGCTTGCTGCCGATCCTGAAGGAGGTGATCGAGATTCTCTTCGGCGAGGGTCTGCTCAAGTGTTTGTTCGCTACCGAGACGTTCTCCATGGGTCTCAACATGCCTGCCAAGACAGTCGTGTTCACGAACGCCCGCAAGTACGACGGCAAGGACTTCCGCTGGATCACGTCGGGCGAGTACATCCAGATGTCGGGCCGTGCCGGCCGTCGTTCTCTGGACGCCCGCGGTATCGTCATTCAGATGCTGACAGAGCAGATGGAGCCGCAGGTCTGCAAGAGCATCCTGTACGGTCAGGCTGACCCGCTCTTCAGTACGTTCCATCTGGGGTACAACATGCTGCTGAACCTGCTGCGCGTCGAAGACGCCGACCCAGAGTACATGATTAAGCAGTCATTCCACCAGTTCCAGAACGAGCAGGCCGCGCCCGCGCTTGAGGAGGCGCTGGAGCGTATGCGCGAAGCCAGGGACCAGATCGTGATCAAAAACGAGGAAGAGGTCGCCGAATACTACTACCTGTCCAAGTCGCTCGTGCGCCTCAAGGAGGAGTTCCTCGCGGTCCGCAACAAGCCCGACTCGGTCGTGCGCTTCCTTAACGGCGGCCGCTTGGTCAAGCTGTACGCTCGTCCCGGTGAGGCGGGTAAGGAGTGGGATTGGGGCGTGATTGTGAACTTCACGACCAAGAACGCGAGCGACTCGACCTCTGCGAACCCTGACACGGTCGTTCACGTGCTGCTGAACTGTGCGAATGACGAGTCTGCCGCTACGTCTGCCTCTACGACGTCGGCGTTGCCGACTCCAGCGCCCGTTGGGTCGATGGGTCTGACGACTACGAAGTACGAAATGAAGATCTGTCCCGTTCCGCTGGAACTGCTGGATGAACTGTCGTCGCTGCGCGTGTACATCCCCAAGGACCTGCGCACTCTGGAGAGCCGCCAAGCCGTCGGTAAGTCGGTCAAGGAGGTGCTCCGTCGGTTCCCGCAGGGCGTGCCGCTGCTTGACCCAATTGAAGACATGGACATCAAGGACGAGCAGTTCACGCGCGTCATCAACAAGACGGCCGAGACCGAAGAGAAGCTCAAGAAGTCGCCGTTCCACTCGGCTGCCGACAAGGAAACGCGGTTCGCGCTGTATAATGAGAAGATGGAGAGCGAGGCCAAAATGCGTGAGCTCGAGCGCCAGATCAAGGAGTCCAAGTCGCTCGTACTGCGTGACGACCTGCGGCGCCGGCGACGTGTGCTCCGGCGACTCGAGTTCGTCGACACGGAGGGCGTGATCCAGCGCAAGGGCCGTACGGCGTGCGAGGTGTCGACGGCGGATGAGCTGCTTGTGACGGAGATGATCTTCAACGGCCAGTTCAACGACCTGTCGGTGAACGAGACGGTCGCGCTGCTGAGCTGCCTGATCAACACGGAGAAGAAGAAGGAGACGGACAAGCCGCCGTCCGCCGAGAAGCTTGAGGCGCCCGTGCGGCAGCTGCGCGAGACGGCGCGCCGCGTGGCCAAAGTGATGCAGGACGCCAAAATCACGATCGACGTGGACGAGTACGCCGACTCGTTCAACACGAGTCTGGTGGACGTGGTGATCGCATGGTGTCAGGGCGCCAAGTTCTCGCAGATCTGCAAGATGACGGACGCGTTCGAGGGCACCATCATCCGCTGCCTGCGCCGGCTCGAGGAGCTGCTGCGGCAGCTCACGCTGGCGGCGCACACCATCGGCGACATTGAGCTTGAGAAGAAGTTTGACGAAGGCGGCAAGAAGCTCAAGCGCGACATCGTCTTCGCCGCTTCGCTGTATCTGTAGACTCGCGAGGAGACAGAAGGGCGGCGGCGGTGGTGATACAGCCGCGTTTGAATTGAGACTAGCGCAGACCATCTCGAAGAAATGCATCGGCCGTGTGTTTGTATGTTTTGCAGCGTCATGCGCAGTTGCCGTGCCCTGATTGACCTTCGGGAATGACTGCGGCCGAGGAACACTTGGCTGTGTCTGTGTCGTTGTCGTGTTTATCACACATGCTGCGAGCCCCTACCTCGCTACTCGCAGCAGCACCTTCCCCACAATAGAAGAATCCACTTCGGACACTCATCACTTATCGGATAGCTCACGGTCTACGGAATGCCACTCTCGCGACTCGAGCAGCACATGGACTCGTGCTACGCTGCCCGCGTCCTGTACGCGCCCGGCCGCATCACGAAGGCGCCGGTGGCGACAGGCGTGACGCTGGCATACGTGATTCACCGGAGCAACCCATCGGACGCAGACGCGAGCACCCACCATGACAGCACCAGCGATCCAGACGAGAACTGCGAGCGTGTTGTGCTCGTCACGGGCTACTGCAACCGGCAGGAGGAGTGGGCGCCGACCGTCGACGCACTGCTGACGCGCTGGCAACAGGTCGAGAGGGAAAGGAGGACCCTGGAGGTGCTGACGCTCGACAACCGCGGCGTGGGCAACTCGGACGCGCCCTGGGGCGCCTACTCGACGTCCCAAATGGCCAGCGACGTGCTGGCGCTCGCGGATTTCATCCGCTGGCCCACGTTCCACCTCGTTGGCGCAAGGTGATCAACACGAGGGTGGTGTTTGCTGTTGATGCCAAATCACTAACACGCTGGAAACCAACGATGACCACAGCATGGGCGGCATGATCTGCCAGAAGGCGGCGCTGCTGGCGCCCGAGCGCATCCAGTCGCTCGCATTGGTGGCTACCGCGCGCAGCTCCGTCCTGCCCGAGGCTTCGAGCTGGCCGACGCTTCTCATGATGCTCACATCGGGACTGAACCCTGATCGCATGGTGGACGGCATCATGTCGTTCCTCTACCCGCGTGAGTTCCTTGACTCTCGAATTGACAGCGACAAGACAATGCGCGACGTCATGTTCCAGTATCACTCCACCGTGTCCATGGCGAACGGTACGCCGCCCGTGCTGGGCTCATTGGGCCAGACGGTGGCGGTCACGAGGCACCACGTGACGGACGACGAGTTGCATTACCTGCGCGACTTCGGCTTCCCGATCCTCGTCATCGGCGCGCGGCAGGACCAGTGCATCAATGTGTCGCACGCGCTGAGCCTGAGCGAGCTGCTGGCGAGCGACCACACGGAGCTACATGTGTTCGAAGACGCTGGCCATGGACTGCTGCTCCAGCACATCGACGCGGCCGCCGACAGGCTGCTCGAGCTGATCCGGCGAGCCAATGTGGACTAGAAGCACTGATGTCTCGGGTGATGCAAGCGCATCGAACCCTATGCTCGGGGCAAGGGAACACTGGCATACAGCCGCGTCTTCTGACTCGCCGGTCGCCGTTGATGGCGTGCAGAACGCGCGCGAAGGAGGTGGTAGCTCAAGCAAGGAGGGAACCGGATTATCTGAGACCGTGGACTCCACGGAGCTGAGAACGCGGCGGTCCCGTCGCTTGGATGAGCTGATCACCCCATCCTCTCTGTCGACTGCAAGCAGCTCCCTCCTTCCCGAAATATCAACTCCAAGAGGTAATTTTGCATACAAAGCTCAACAATTGTCGTATGTTCTTAATTAGGGTATCATATCTTACGGTGAAACATCTGCAACGTCTGCCTCGAGTCGAGTTCCCAGTCAACTGCCACTCACTTGCGTAAAGTATGGGACCAAAATGGGCATCTAGCCCACCGTCGCAGCCTCCTGAGCGGCATTCAAAGCGCCACTCGCTTGCCTTGCGCATTGACTAGCGCGCTCACAATCGCATTCCGCCCGCCTGTGCGACTGCTATCGTACCGAACCAATCGATCTTTCCTCTCCATCACCATGCCGCTCTCCCGCCTGGAACAGCACATGGCGTCCAAGTACGCGGCGCCGCGCGCCTTCACGGCCGAGACCATCAAGAAGGTCAAGGTGTCGACGGGCGTCTCGATCGCGTACGTGATCCAAGAAAGCGAGCACGCGACGGAGCCGAGCGACGAGGTGCGCGTGGTACTCGTCATGGGCTACAGCTACCGCAAGGAAGAGTGGGCGCCGATCGTGGACGGCCTGCTTACGCTCTGGGCCGCCAAGAACGTCAACAAGAAGCTCAAGGTGCTGACGCTCGACAACCGCGTCGTCGGCCACTCGGACGCGCCCTGGGGCAAGTACTCGACCTCCATGATGGCCAAGGACACGCTCGCGCTCATGGATCATCTGGACTGGAAGACCTTCCACCTCGTGGGCACGAGCATGGGCGGCATGATCTCGCAGGAGGTGTGTCTGGCGGCGCCCGAGCGCGTGCAGTCGCTGTCGCTGGTCGTGTCGGCGCGCGGCAAGTTCACGCCGGCCTTCTCGACCTACCCGTCGATCGTTACGACGCTCACGTCGTCCGACTCCAAGAAGATCGTCAACGCTATGCTGTCCTTCCTGTACCCGAAGGAGTTCCTCGAGAGCAAGAACGGCGACAACGGCACCATGCACGACGTCGTGTTCAAGTACCACACGGAGGTGGCGGCGACCAACGGTGCGCCACCTGCGTCCGGCGCGCTCGGCCAGACGGCCGCGCTCGTGCTTCACTTCGTGTCGGACGACAAACTGCGCAAGATCCGCGACCACGGGTACCCGATCCTGGTCGTCGGCGCGCGCCAGGACCTGTGCATCGACGTCTCGCACGCGCTGCACTTCAAGGACGTGCTCGCGAGTGACCACACGGAGTTCGTCATGTACGAGGACGCCGGCCACGCCGTCTTCCTGCAGCACATCGACGAGGTCGCCGATAACCTCATCTCCACGTTCCTGCGCGCATAGGCGGCAGACATCGCATGATCGACCTTGGCGATGTCAGTGAGTAAAGCCAAATGAAGAGTTTTTTACGTATGGAATTCACGACCTATCCACGACTTATCTTCTGCAGCGTAAGAGTGTTAATCGAAGGCGTCAGTCGTCCAGTGGAGCGCTTGTGATGGTCGCGAGGATCTCGGTTGCGACTTCGTCGAGGTACTGCACGAACACCCCGTGGCCAGCGTTGTCGTACATGACGAGGCGGACGTTGTCGCTCGCCAGGTGCTCGTACAGCGTCTTGGCTTCGCGGGGCGGGATCACGACGTCCTGGCAGGCTCCCAGCACCATGATAGGGTACGTCCGGACGTCGCGGATCGCGCGCAGGCGCTCGTCCGACACGAAGTGCGACACGATGGCAGCGCTCTGCCCGACCAGGCCAAACACACGCGGCCGCTCGCGGTTGTTTACCAGGTGCTTGTGACACTCGTACAGCGCTTCGTACACACACCGGTGCTGGCCGCTGTCGTCCCCTTCGTCCTCCATCTCCCGAGACAGGAACTCAGCCGGGTAGAGCACCATGAGCAGGTTGTGCGTCTCTGAGTCGGTGTCTCCGTACTCCAAAGTCTTGGTCATGGGCACTACGCCTTGGTAGTCGGGGATGAACCTCCCTCTGGTCGTGCACAGCAGCGACAGCGACAGCACGCGGTCCGGCGCCAGCGCTGCCATCTCGAGCGTGATCATCCCGCCGAGACTTGGATGGAAACCAGCAAATAACACTCACATCCGATCAGTTATCTCCCCGAAAAGCACATCCGTAGTGCTGTCACCACACCTGTAGCCGATAACGTGTGAGCGCGCCCAGCCCACGTGATCCAGCAGCGCGAGCGCGTCTTGGGCCATTTGCTGGGTCGTGTACGGACCGATGGGCGACGTGGAGCCGCCGACGCCGCGGTTGTCGAACGTGAGCACCTCGAGCCGCGCGTCTCCTTCGCTATGATGAGACTCTCCCCACTGACGGAGCATCGTCTCGATCGTTGGCGTCCACGTCTCCTTCGTGTTCAAGAACCCCATCACCAGCAACACGCGGACCGCTCGAGCGGTGGGCGTGCTGCCAGTATCAGCACGTGAGTGAATGGCGTACTCCACCGTGATGCCAGTCGAGATCTTGGCCCGGCGGATGCGCTCTGCGCCAAAGTGATCTGGCGCTGTGAATGCTGCGTCGAGGTGTCGTTGCAGGCGAAAGCCTCGTGGTCCAGTGGCCGACGCGGTCGTCGTGGTCGTCGTCGTGGTTGAACGCATCGCGCCTTGTGTGCTACCAGGCAAAAGCTCGAGTGAGAACACGCGAAGCTACATTGTAAATCTGCTGATAAACATCACAGTGATGCCATGAAGCGACGCGGAGGATGTCATCACGGTCATGAGAGGTGACGCGGTGCACGTTGAAGTTTCAAAGCCACGCGTGACGCGGTCTCATACCACCACCAGCACTATCGCAAAAGAATGATTGTGGCTCACGTTGAAGTGTTCATGAGATGATCGCAAGTGAAGTCGCAGTGATAACACTGCAACTTCGTTTGTGAACATCTCTACATGTAGTTCTCTTGTCGCAGACCCTAGGAGCGCTGGATTATTTGCAGGAGCCTATCAACTATCTCCTCGCCATACTGGACAATCACGCCGTGACCGCCCTTGTCGAAGAAGAGCGTCTTCACGTGATCGCTTGACAGGTGCTGCCGCAGCTTGAGCGACTCCACCAGCATAATCATGAGGTCCGTCATCCCACCGACCAGAAGAATGAGGAAACCCACCGAGTTGATGGGCGCGAGGCGCTCGTCCGACATGTAGTGCGTACGCACAGCTAGCGACTGGCCTACAAGGCCAGGGAACTCTGAAGCAGTGGAGTTTGAGCCTCAAGTTGAGCCGTGAGCATCATCACGGCATCATAAAAGTGGCCTTAGGCCGTCTCGGAATACACTCAGCCCTGTATTACAACGTCAGAAATGAAAGGCACGGTCTCCGTTGCACTTCCGCCCAGCGTTGACGACATCATTTTCGCGGTTGCATGTCGAGGAGAGTGAGTCTCTCCTTCCCGCCTGGACTCCCTGTCTTTGACTCACGGTCTGCGTCTCTGTGTGCTCCCAATTTGACACCCGACGCATGACGCTCTGCCAGGTGATGAGAGCCATTTCCGAATTTGCGCTTCGAGAGTTAGGATGTTTTCCGTGCCCACCGTCTCCGCTGCGGGCCTGTCCACTCGGCGCCAGGTCGACACGCTCTACTCGTCGCCCAAGCTATTCCCTCCAGAAGCGAAACGCAAAGCGGCACTCTCGACGGGCATCTTGGTGGAGTATGCGCTTCATTCCACGGCTGCGGATGGTTCAACGGACGATAACGAGAGGATTCTGCTCATCATGGGCTTCCTGACGCCCAAAGAGTCGTGGGCGCCTACAATCGACCACCTTCTCGAGAAGTGGGGCACGTCGGAAGGCAAGAACCTCACGATCGCGAGCTTGGACAACCGTGGCGTTGGCGGCTCGGACGCGCCGTGGTGGGAATACACAACGAGCCAAATGGCGGCGGACGCACTCGCTCTTCTCGACCATCACGGCTGGGACTCGGTTCACATCGTCGGCGTTAGGTGTGTCTCTCTTGACACCTTTAACACTGTCAAGCGATCGGCTCGCAGCTAACTACTTACTTGTTCTCTCGGCAGTATGGGCGGCATGATCTCGCTGGAGCTCGCGTCCGCTGCGCCTAAGTGCGTACGCTCCCTGACGCTGATGGTGACGACGCGGGGAAAGTACAAGACGGACCCGAGGTCGAGCAAACCGTTGCGCGGGTCCACGTTCTCCAAGGACCCGTTCGAGATCGCCTCGTTCACGCTGGACCTTCTGTACCCAGGCGTGTTCTTGGAGCAGAAGATGGTGGACGTCGACTCGTCGGTGCGTGACGCTCTCTTCACGATGCACGAAACTACCGCCAAGAACAAGGTCTCGCCCATAACGTTAGCACAGACCACACGTGAGCTGCAAACGTCTAGAGCGTGTCGATGGTGGCCAGCCACTCAGTCAGGATCTCGTTGACCTTGTCCTTCTGCTCCATGACCGCCCAGTGGCCCGGCGTCGTCCACCATGACCGTGGTCAGGTTCGGCATGTACTTGGCCATTTCGGCGGCCATCTCGGACTTGAGCACGCTGTCCTGCATTGCGCCGATGAACAGAGCCTTGTGTGGGATGATGTCGGGCAGCTCCAGCTCCGTCTCGTAATCGGTCTTGGTGGTCGCGTACGTCTGACACGCGCTCGCGAACTTGGCGTGCGAGTACTGGGCAATGTAGTACTGGAGTTCCTCCTCAGTCATCACCGACGACGGGCCCGTGAACACAGGGTGCTCGAGGCCCGCGCCGACGTTCTGGATCATCTCGGGCAGCGTCAGCCGGTTGGGGTAAGCAATCCGGTCCTTCGGACGGCGGTACAGCGCACGGAAGAGTCTCTCTGGCGATGCGTCGAGGGACTTGCCAGCGTCTGCGAGTCAGCGAGCCACAACTGGTACTTGAACTGCGGCAAGTACTGAGCCATCGTCGCCAGCGGCAAGTACTCTTAGCGAGGTGGGATGTAGGGCGTGCAGACACTGCAAACCGCGATCACGCGCTCCGGGTGATACAGACGCATGCGCCAGACGAACTTGCCGCCCCAGTCGTGGCCGAGGAAGGTCGCCTTGGGGATGTTGAGCGCGTCTGCGTCAGAGAGCGTCGGCACGCTAGATACTCGATCAGCGCGCCACTGGCCTGGAGCTTGCCCTTCGAATGCAAAATACCGTGCGCGCTTGCGGCCTTACCGAAGAGAACAGCGAGGTCATCCGCGTTGTTCTTGGTGCCGTACGCCTCCACGTTCTGCGGGGTAGAGCTCTGGCCGTACCCACGCATGTCTGCATTCGAGTCCCCGTTAGCTCACACATAATTGCTCGCTCAAGATAGGATCGCCTCTCACCTGGCACGATGAGTCTGTACTTGGGGCTCAAGACTCGCATTTGGTGCGGCCAAGTCGGCGGAGTGTGTGTGTGTGTGTGTGTGTGTGTTTGTTAGAGTTGCATTCAATCAACAGCGCGCAACCTGAGCTCTTCCCCACTTACACGCCATCCGAACCACAGGTCCGGTCACCCGTGCACCATCACGACCGGCAGCGCATCGCTAGGACTAGCCTCGACGTAGTGCAGCTGCACGCCGTCGGCCGTCGGCACGAACTTGTGCTTCCACTCGGGATCGATCAACGGGGTCTTGTCCATCTCTAAGCCAACAGCGCGCTTGGCGAGTGTGCGGGAGAATCCAAACTGGTGTGCACCATGAGGGCAGGCACCCACTGACACTCCCAGAGGAATCGCTGCCGCTCGTCTATGCTGTTGGATGTGAACATGTGCCCAAGCAGCAGCTGTGCCGTGCAGCGAGCCAATCAGATCAAGAACAATCAGCCAGATAGACATTGAGTCGACACTTTCACCACTTCGCATCGCCTGATGACGTGCATAGAAGCACGGTTGTAAGCTGCGACGATGGGGTGAGTGCCTCATCTATTACCGCACAGCATTTACGCAATCCGGCTTACCATCCTGGAGCAGTTCGGTCTTCAGACACATCCGGGCCAATCTCCATACTTCGGCTTGGAGCCGGTGGCTGCCTCTCCAGACCGGCAGCACAATGGCAACTTCGTCCCTCGTGGCTTCGCTCCCACCGCGATCCGCGACAACGGAACATCACTACACGAACGACACGACTACCCTCTTGGTACGTAGGGGCTTAACGACTTGTAGCGCGCTGGACCGGTCTTATGCTGCCCCAGTGCGCCTGCATTTTCTAGAGCGTCTACGTTAGTTTCAGGATACTTAACTCACAATTGAGCTCTTGTGATCATCATCACCACCCTGGAGCAGCACCCTCAACACACCCACAACACACCATGATGAGCCATGCAAGTGGGTTGGTCTGTTGATCAATTTCGCTTGCCGACATCCGGCGTGTTGTCCGGGGATCTACAATTTGGACCGCTGGAACGTCTGAGGCAGCGCCTCGGCAACTTCCTCCATAAACTGGAAGAAGACGCCGTGGCCGCCGTTCTCGAAGAAGAGCGTCTCGACGTTGTCTCCCCCGAGCAGTTGCCGGAGCTTGATGGACTCCTGGGGCGGGATCAGGATGTCTTCCATGCATCCGATGATCAGGATGGGGAATTGCGCGTCCCGAACGATCTGAAGTCGCTCATCCGAGACGTAGTGCGTCTGGCACGCGAACGCCTGCCCGAGCATCCCCGTGAACGTCGGCGGCCCGTGGCGGCCCGGCCGCGTTGCGTGGTACTTCTCCAAAATGCTCTGCACAGCCTCGCCGTTGTCCTTGATTTGCTGTTCGAGGAACTTGGGAGGGTAGATGAGCGCGAGCACGTTCTCGACAGCTTGGCGCGTGGATCGCGCGAAGATGGAGAAGAGCAGCGGCTTCCACGACCGCAAGTCGGCGTGGTATCGGCCCCGCGTCGTGACCATCAGCGTCAGCGACTCGACGCGCTTGGGCTGCGTCGCCGCCAGCTCGAGGGAGATCATGCCGCCCATGCTGACGCCGACGACGTGGGCGCTCGCCCAGCCGACGTGGTCCATCAAGCTGAGCGTGTCTAGCGCCATCTGGCTGGTCGTGTAGCGACCCGTTGGCACGTCCGAGCCGCCCACGCCGCGGTTGTCGAATGTCAGCACCTGCAGGTTCTTCTTCTGCTCGCGGGCGTCCCACTTGTCGAGCAGCATGTCCAGCACGGGCGCCCACTGCTCCTTGGTCTGCAGGAACCCCATGACCATGACCACGCGCTCCGTCGGCAGCGCGTCCGCGTCCTCCCCAGTCGAGTGCAGCGAGTACTCGACCGTGATCCCAGTCGAGAGCTTGGCCTTGTGGACGTTGTCGGGCGTGAAATGCTCAGACACCGAGCGCAGCGCTTTGACATGGCGCGAAGAGCTCAGTCCTGGCGCGCAGACGGTCGTCAGATCGGCGGCCATGGCTGCCGCTGGTATGGAGGAGATTGGGAGGGATCAAAGGGCGACTGGAGAGGCGCAGGGAAGGATCTTGCGCGAGGGGAATGAGGAAGTGAGACCGTGCTTCATTATGTCTTGGCTCTTCGAACCTTTGGGCGGGCTATACTGAGCGCAAGTGAGACACGTTGATTGCCATCAACAGCGTCTGCCAGAATCATGCTACGCGAAAAGTGGAACGGATCCATAATCAGCAGGGTTTGTTATTTTGGGGACAGAAGAGGATTGCTTGTTATTTTGGTGGACACATTGATTATGCCGTTATTTATGGTTTGTGTGCGCGCAGTGTCCATAAATACCACTGGCAACAGAGCTGCTCAGGTCGTTTGGCGCCAAAAAACGAATGAAACTGTGCGGACGCCGGTGAAAGGAGGGTGCGCGCTTCAGCTGCTCGTCATGGAGGTCGCGGACTTTGTCGCCGACTCGGAGGAGGAGGGAGAAGAAGAGCGCGGCGAGCAGGTCGAGCAGGTCGAACAGGTCGGTGGCGCGCTGCTGGAGGCGGACGAGGAGCAGTTCTGGGGCAGCGCGGAGCTTCCAGACGCAAATGCGTCGCGTTCGCTCGCTGGCGACGCGTCGAGTCTAGGGCACGAGGCGGCTGAACAAGCTGTTGCGCCACAGTCAATAATCGATAGCGCGAACAACAATGTAATTGCGGCCGATGACGGCGAGGGAGCGGGACCAACGGTCGCGCAAGTCGACAAAGTCGCTCGGGGGGCCAATGCCGAGCATATGGACGTTGAAGCTGCACCCGGTGGCGCAGATGACGAGGATGGGCATGGGAGCAGCGACGACGATGCAGGCAGCGGCGAAAGCGATCAAGAACACGACGAGCACGAGGACGCATCGGATGAGATTATCGTAGGCAGCGCCGTCCAGGTGGAGGCGCGGACGTGGCCAGGCATCAACAAGCTGGGCGGCGCGGGACACGTCACGGCCGTCCATCGAGAGACGGCGGAAGACGGGAAGACGGAGCTTGTGCTCTACGACGTTCGCTATATTTTCGGCGGTGTTGACAAGCGGGTTGAGAGCGAATTTGTGCAGTTGCTCTGGAAGGTGCAACTGGAAGCAAAACGCGACCCGAAGAATCGCAAGTTCTATCACGGTACACTTAGTACTTGCAATGGGACCCAAGACGCGATGCGATACTCTTGTTCTCACTTATGTTCTCATGCTTGACGCTGGATTGTGTATTGCCTAGACGAGTATATTGAGGAACCACTGAAGAAGAAGCGGAGGACGGAGGCTGCCGGACAATCGCGCGATCATAAGCCGACCCGGCTGCGTCGGGAACACAAGCCAGCAGCCCGTCGTGCAGAAAGAAGCCGGAGAGAGCCACCGAGTCGTGCTGTTCGCGAAAGTGCCAGTGTTCCGGTTCTCGACGGCGACGACGAAGTTGCTAGCGATAACAATCAGGATACGCACAAGGCCGTGGGGACTGGGTTGCTGTACGTGGATGATGGTGCATTCTTACTGAGCAAAGAGCCATCCTCGGTGACGCACAACGAACCAAGTGGGGCCGTTAGCGGTGACTCGACTGTAGATAAGAACCAAAAGAAGCCGCGCGATCGCCACCGAAAGCGAGAAAAGGAACGAGCTCGAGCTGCCGGTAGCGACGACAGATCGATCCCCAGTGTGAACGGAGCGCTAGCTGCCAGCACGGGCGATGACATCAACGATCGTGGCCGTCGGCGCAAGAAACGGAAACACAAGAAACGCGCTGCCGATCGTGAATCAGACGATCAGCCAGTCGAGCCCACAACCAGTAGCCGAAAGCGAAAGCGACGATACGTTGGTGGATACCTCCACGGTGGCGATGACCCCGACGCGACGTTCATCCAGCCTGAAGACAACCCCGCCGCGCTGCCCGACGACGTTGCTCGCGAGACTCAGTTTGTGCTAGCGGACACGAAGGAGGGGCTACGGAGACAAGTGAAAGAGCGCTTTCAGCTCTTTAACGAAAATTTGGTATCGTTTGCGCGAGATAAGGAGGAGGTGGACCCACGCTTGCGTAAGCTGAGCGGCGCGTCTGTCGATGAGATTCGAGCGCTGTTTCGGAAGGTACGATCGTCCATTTCAGTGCCCTGGAAAGCAATTGCTTGTGGGTGGGCTAACGGACCACTATAATGTGTTGACTGGATGAACAATTCAGCTATGCGAGCTGGAAGAGTTCATAAAGAGGGATCTCATCCGAGGCGGTGAAGATGTGATCAACTCGATCATGAAAGAGCTCGCCAGACGACGCACCTCCTTGGTACGTGGGATAGCATATCAGTAATTGACTCGAGTTGCGAAGTGCTCACATTTCGCTTTCCTGATGCTATTGCAGCCTGAAATGGTGGAGCTTTCCTTCGACGAGCGGGTGAACGATATCCACTCCAACAGCACGTGGGTGCGCAGTGCTAAGGCGTCGGTTGAAGCAGCATTCAAGCAGCAACACAGTGGTTCGGGCGTAAGGCTGGAATTTGACAAGGAAGAGTCTTCCGAGGCGTCCGATTTCTCGGATTCAAGCAGCGAGTCCGACTCATTGGCTGAGGTTCACGCGGTGGACAATGACATCGCAGATTTTGTCAGTAACGGGTATGAGACCGGTTATTTCGATACTGCTGATGCCGACATCCCGCTACCTCGAAGGCGCGCTTTAAACGGTGGTAGTCGGCTATCGCGAGAGAGGCCTGCGCCTCACCGGGCTTCGGTGATGAAACGCGGTGATCAAGCGAGAGTCAGAACCTCCATGATGATGGATGACTTCTACGAGGTGTACCCGTCTGGTTCTGCAAGGGCATCGTCTGCTATTCAGACCAACTTCAGGCTGGTTGGTAAACGAGCACGATTGTCTAACCCGACTTTGTGGCAGTGGACGGAGCTCGTAAAGCAGAAGCAAGCGCGTCCGCGAGTGCCGAGCGTGAAAAGATCGGCTCTCGGGTCTACACTGCGAGCGGATGGGGCTACGCCGGGCGGCTTTAGCTCATCTTCTCGGCTCGACAAGGTCCCCAAAAAGGACACAAGCGGTGCAGTGCAGGCGTCAGTGGTGCAGATGCGGAACAATCGTTATCGATCACCGAGGCAATCGTACCCTCCTCAGCAGAAGCAACCAGTTCGGGTCACCGCGTGGAGCAGCCTACACATGATCAACAGCTTCGAGCCAAGTGAGTGGACTCCACCACTCACGAGGAAAAGACCACGTGAGGACGCCGTGCAGAACCATGTATCCGATACTGCAGCAAGCTCGAATCGTGTGAGCTGGGACACCGTGTTTGAGGTGCTCCCTGAGTTCTCATTGGACTCGAAATCGCCTTTGAGTGGTCAAACAAGCCTGCTCCGCTTCGGTCACTTGATCACGAAGGCGTCGGTCCAGGAGCACCTCCAAGCTACAGGTTTCGTGCGCTTTGAGCTTTCTCGTGACGGGATTTCCTACCGCGTCTCGAGACTTCGCCAGCAACTTACGGATCTGAGAATGAAAGAGTTCGAGGTGTTGGAGACGCTTCCAGGAGGTGCCGCGAACCGTGGTAAGGGGGACGTGGAGCAAACTCCCGCCTGGCTGGCGCTAAAAGCGCAGGGTGATGCATATCATCGCGGTATCGCAGCGTTTTCCGTCGGTGTTATCAGCGGCTTCCAGACGATTTCAGCGGAGGACGTCATCGATACTCTCAGCGTTGTGCTGGATGAGCTGCTTCAGTCACTGCGTCAGCTGCCTGACTGTGAATCGGTGTTCGTTGAGTGCCGCGAGTACTTCTTCTATTTCGACGTGGAGGCGCCACACGCGAAGACGACACCGCTGCTGTCAGCTATGACACGGATGTACTGGTACGTCCTTCAGCTGCTGTTCGCTATTCGAAGGAGTTGCGAGAGCCAGCAGTTTCCTGTGCAGATGAAGAAGCACGCACGGAGCCTTCTCGATCCGGCGCTTGACTGGGTCGGTCGCGCCGCGATGCTGTTCCTCTTCGACTGGTTCCTTTACCTCCCGAGCTCGCACGTGCTGCCTGGAGGCTCCAACGGCGGAGACAGCAACATTCCCGCTGGTGACACCTCCAGTGATACTCCTGCATTGTCGCTGTGGCTTTTAATGTTTCGTTGCTACCATGGGGACGACGAAGCATCGCTAGCGAAGGCCGGCGACGGGAAAGAGTTCTGGGTCGCGATAAAGAAGCTGGTACGGGACTTTGCTCGATGGTCATGACGGGAGGCGGTGTCGACTGATTCTTGCTGTCGATTGTGTAGTATTGTAACAACCACATCACCAGGTTGTCGAGCCATTTCATCCGAGGCGAATCTTCCGGCGGGTACTTGGTGAATTCATCTCAGCAAGCCTCAATCCCAGCGGACGGACTGACGGACGAGGAGGATATGCAAGTCAAGCTGCTCGGCCTCGACTCGACTTGGGACTTGTTCACGAGGCTGCTAGAGCTGCTCAGCGATGAGACGAAGCGCGCTGAAACCACGTACGTGGATTATTGCCGCGATATGCAGTGCTGCATGCTGCTTGCATTTTCATCGTCCAAACTGACGTCTGTTGTTGTCATTAGTGAGAGCGCATGCCAGTGGGAGTTCGTGCGTCATCTTCTCCACGTGGAAAACAAACATTTTCTCCCGTTCAGCGTGCCTTCAACAGCGTCTCCGCAAGACCACGCTCTCTATTTCGGTACGTTATGCCGCCATGTGTTCGATAATCTCGGTGTTCATGAAGTAACCGGTGCATTCCCATTCGATTGGTAGGCCCGCACGCTGTGAGAACTCTGCAGCGAGTGCTTTGGGTGAGCAAGAGACTGCCGCCTGACGCTGGTAAGCATCATATTGCCTCGAGTTGCCAGCCCTTTGAGACCATTCTGACTGATATTTTTTTGTTACCTCCCTCTCAGCCACTGTTCAAGCCATCCTTCAACAGCTCCTGGACAATGCTGAACCTCGTCGAGCATTTTCGATTCGCCAGTTGCCTCATTTCTTCAGAGTTTTCAGCTCCGAGTGCTCCCAGACGGGAGTTACACCGACATCCGAGCTGCTACTGCAGTCCATGAGCGGGAACAACATTAGTCATGATGAACTGGCAGCACTGTGCCAGATCATACTGGTAAGTCATCATTCGCTCTCTGGGTGGTGTGCTTATGGTGCTCATTGACATCATTATTGTCCGTAGACTCAGCTCGGTAGACATGAGAAGCCAATCACTCGCCGTCGATTCCGACAGCCCATTTTCCAAGCTATCCAGACATTAGCCAAAGAGCTTGGGTCGCCAGCTGTAGATGTACAGCCACCAGCAACGAATGAACGACCCGCAGCGACGCAGTGGAACTGGGGGAAGCAAGACGCATCGACCGCGTCACAGGCAGCTAAGCCCAGCACTATCTCGCCTTCGAAGCCAACGAACCGCCCAGTCAACGTCGAGAAGGTGAGACCGTGCAAACTGCTATCTCCCAGTACCATCTTCTTTATGGGTTGTTCTGATCGTCTCAGCTCATTTTCTATGTACAGAAACGTATTTGCATCTCGGTTATGTTGGCGTTCGCCATGGACAGCTTTGATCTCGATGCCAGCAACAGTGATGACGGCATCGCGGCTAACAAAGGCCGGAAACGAGAGGTGGACTTCTACTGCAAGGAGATCGTCAAAGTGGGTGGCGATGGCCGCGAGCCGGAGTGTTTTGTGTTGGTATCCCAGGCGCTCTATGTGATGGGAGCTGCGCTGATGAAGGCGTCGGTCGAGTATCCTGAAATCTTCCAGCACATGAACAAACTCCTGACATGTGGACTGGAGACCGCGACGAAAGAGTCCCGAGAAATTCCAGGCTGGAAGAAGATGATCCACGACAAGAGAAAGCAGTATCGCGTCGTGGATACGCACACTGCTGGAGATCTGACCGAGCACGAGCAACGATTCCGAATGGCTCAGGGTACGTGTGGAACACTGCCATTTGGTTCTAGTAATTGGTACTGATGCTTACGTGTCTGTCTGCTCACACAGGTGCGGTTCTCTCGAGCCTCCACCTCCTACGAGATCTCACGAGCCAGCTCTGTGCTTCGATAGCCGAGGCTCGAGCGGCCAGGTCAACTTACGAGATAGACGCTGCGAAGGCAGCGTACTCGTCGATCATCAGTTCTGGGCTAGATGGATGCTTCGCTGCGGCCGTTGACGATATCATCTCGGTCGACGACCTGAACATCGCGATCGAGGTTCTCCAGCTTGTCATTCCACGCTGCCAAGACGTGCCGAGCCAGTCCAAGCGCGTTATCCCCGTCGATGCCCAGATTCAAGAGGCCATGGACGACGACTTGTTCGCAAGCGTGGATGTGAGTACGCTGACTGGCCAGACTTCCAAGCCGTCAGTGGTGTTAAGCATTGATGAGCTTCGATCGCATGCGATTGAGATGGTGGTAAAGCATCTGCGTCTACCGCTCCAGAAGCTGGTGGTCCGTTATCCAGAGGGCGGCGAGTCATCATTCCAGGAGCTGTTCGTCATCGATTTGCTTGGGATGATCATCTCCACTGGAGAAGTGCCATTCAGCTGGAGCCAGGTGACGCTGCCGTCGTTACAACCGCGGTACTTGGCCTCTCGACTCTTCAGCGCGGCGATCAAGTACAATCCGGAGCGCGAGTGGTTCTGTAACAGCTTTTTGAGCCATGCCAAGTCGGATCAAGAGCTGGCCAATCTGTGGATGATGGCGACAGTGAACACCTCCACCTTGGACCCAACGCCTCTGACGTTCAAGGGCAACAACGTCACGTTCTCCATCGCCCAAGAATCCACACCGGAGGGCAAGACGATCCAACCAAGCCACCAGATTCGGGACTCGAATTGCTGGGTTATGCTCACAGACGGTGTCGTGTACAACATCCTGCGCAACGACAGCTCAATTGTCAGAAGCAAGATGCGTCCGCTGTTGTTCGACCTGCTGTATCGCGTTGCTGCGACCTGCCAACTACCGCGCCAGCTCTGGCTGGACCCGTCGGCCACAGTCAACGCCTCCAAGCTGTACGCCCTCCACCTCGATGTGTTCCAAGCGTTCGCTAAGAGCACGGGCGATATGTGGCGCAGCTTCGACTCGAACCAGGCGGCTCATCGTGAGAGCATCATAAAGTTACGCACGATCACAGATGGCATCTTCCCGACCTTCATCAAGTAAGTGCTCTCACGTATTGATTTGTCCACTGGGCAGGACTGTTACTGACTTGGGCTCCTCATTTTGACCGTGGTGCTGTTCACAGGGCATACGAGATCAATCTTCGGAACAGCTGCATGCACATCGCAGCCACGACGACCAATCTGACGGAGATCTTACAGAAGTTCACGAGTGCGTTCGCGCCGGATATCGGAGAATCGTTTCACGACGTTGACGACGCGATTGGCCGCCGAGATCTCGCAAATATGAAGTACCCGGCGGTGCGCACGTTGATCACGATGCTCCGGTTCCTGTACCAGTGCGTCGACACGCTCTTCTTCTACTGCGGCGACATGGCAATCGGACGCGACAATCTCTTCACGACCACGCTCGACCGCTTGTTTCGCCAGGCAGTGTCGGCCGAATCGGCTCAAGCGCGAAGGCGCCTTGCACGAAAGGACCCCGTACACAGTAGACTTGCAGTGCGCAGCGCCAAGAGAGACGACTTGCTCGAAGGTTGCGAGCCCTATATCGTCAGCTCCGTGCAGAGCGTTCAGCTGTTCTTCGCGCGACAGAAGTATCCGGCGCTGCTGCATTGGTTCGCCTCGGTACGTGCCCAGCTCGTCAGATCCTCAACATTGCACTCAACTCACGCCATGCGCGCCTGGTCTTGTCACTTGTTGCTTTGCGATTCAGACGTCTCGAACGTACCTGACATTTACACCGGTTGGGTGGACGAACTCTCAGCTCCGTACGCTGTTGGTCAACGCACTTGACTCCGAGGGCCCGCTGGGGATCCACAGCTACTACCCGATGGAGGACAAGAGGCTGAAAAGACGGAGTTTTGACGTCAAGGATGTGCGACGAGAGGCCTTTTACCTCGCGTGCGGCCTCTTCGTGTGCCAGTGTACTGATTCATTCGAGCACTGCAAGATGAGGTACGGCGAGTCAACTGCGGCGCGGTCGCTCGCTTTGGTGCGGGAGATGCGCACGTTCATTCTCAACGAGTTCGTTCGCGAGTCGGTAGAATTCGCCAGCGAAAGGCTAGAAAACGTCGATGAGGCGCTTCTTCCACTGCTCCAGTTCCTGCGCGCCGTACTCAACCACGTCAACCTGAACCGGCGACGAGGGAGGACGGCAAGTGGAGTGAGTGACGGCCGCCACAGCGCAGGCACGTGCGACTATGAAATGCGGGAAATCCACGCGAGCTTCGAGTGGATTACTCTGTACATGGCCCGAGTGTTTCGACCGGATGATGCCATTCAGAGCGAACTACGGTAAGCATGCATTCGTAACTATCTCTCGCGCTGATTGACTTTAGAATGCTAACTGTGGCTGCAAACGTAGGACGGTGCTGCTCATCGAGTACTGCGCGATCGTCCACGAGATCATGGAAGTCACCAAGGATGCGGTCGCGGATAGATCAACTGCTCGGCTGCGTGACCTTGCGCTCAGCCTCGTCAAGAGCGTGTACGACGCACTGTCCAAGACCACAGCGACACCGCTCAGTTCGGGTCTTCCGCAAGGACACATTGTTGACGCTGCGTTAGCTGAACGCGTGGCAGCGTTCGACTCTTCAGTGTCGACGTCCGCTGGGTTCAAAATGGCGTGGATTGTCCGTGCGGAGCAGGAAGGCAAGAACAGCCAGTCGCTGCCACATGCAGGCTCCTACGGTGTCAGCGTGACACGAGCGCGGGCCGACCTGCTGGTCGTCATCCGCCGAGTCCTTCAGCTGGATCGGTCGCCACGAAATGGAGCAAGTGGCAGCGCGCGTGTTGACTTCAGTACGACTCAGGTGGGACGATGTGGTTCTTCTTGAGCAACCCGAGACCGTAGCCGAGGTACTTGGATCCGGCGGCGATGTCGCTGTCGGGAGGCAAGCGAGGGATGTCAGTCCAGCGATCGATCGGCTGGTCGAGCAGTCAAAAGCACGTACAAAGGCACGCCGCTTTGCTCAGGTCGACTGGGTTTCCGCATACGAGGTAGGACGTTGGATATGTGTGGAGAATAACTTATGAAACATGCATGGGATTGCCAAGACAGCGGTGACATACCGGGATCGAGGCATCGGCAGCGCAGGCTGCTCCGAATTGGTACACTGGAAGCAGTCGCGGCTAATGGCTCCGTTGTTCATCATTGCGCTCAGTTTCATCGCTTGGGCATCCCTTGGAAGCACGCCAGTGGAGCGACTCGGCTGAAGATGCCCAGCCGTCGGCTGCGAAGTCTGGAGGTTTGAGATGCTGGCTGTCAGCGCGTGGCTGCGGTTGGGAATGAGGTCGTTCCGGTACTTCCGGACGGCGCGATCGCTGGTGCTCACGTTCTTCATGAAGGCAATGGGACGCGGCCGGATGTTCGCGATGCTGGCTCCGTCCGACTGGTTCATTTCGACCGCAAGACCTCGCTGGTTGCACGGGAACGACAGTGTCAGAGCGTCACAAACAAGATGCCAAGGACGTTGGAAGACCTTACTGTCAGGGCTGCTTCTTTTGAGCTTGCATCTGCGTGTTCAAGGCGTGGACGTGTATTAGACGCTTTGCAGGCGTTACAGACTTGCTTTTCGAAGCATATTACCTCGTGCGAGCTGCATCAGGCGGAATTGCGCCGCGTGGAGGTCCATCATGACTTGCTCGTAGCGCTCGATCCAGACGCGCGCCTCGGTCTCCTTCGAGTTGAGCTTCCTGGTCATATTCACACACAAAGAAGTATCGGTGAGGAAGTGTCTTGAGTCGAGTTCTTTGTTCAGCGTGCTGCGGGTCAAACCGTTTGCAGTCCAGCAGCTTGAGCTGCGTGTCTTCAAGCTGCTTGTGCGTCTCGACGTAGTCCTTCTCCGCTTTCTGCGTCGTCGGCACCGCAACCACGTGTTAGAGAACGAAGATCCGCGTTACTGGCTACTATCAAGACGCGCTCGTAACCTGGAGAAGCTTGGCGCTGCATCGCAGAGAAGCGCGGAGACCAGTCATCTCGGCGTCCTTCTGCGTGAGTTCCTCATTCGCCTGGCTCGCTCCTTTCGAGACGATGGACTGGCATCATTGCAGTGAATCGACACCAAAAGGTCGTGAGCTGTTTCGTCCAGGGCCGATGCATCCTCACATAATCTTCAATGATGCCGTGGCCCGACCACTTCGGCGGCGAGCGCCTCGAGCCGCTTGTCCTTGGCGTAGATCTCCTCGAGGTCCTGCAGCCGCTGCACGCGTTCCTCGCGCAGCTTCATCACCAGCTGATTGGTCTGTCGGTCCTTCAGGATTGTCTCTCTGTCGGCGGCGATGGGACCATCGTTAGCTTGTGATGACGGCGACAGCGCAGACTATCTATTGCTGTCTGCTCACTTTTCCTGGCGCTCTTCCTCAAGCGCGACCTGGACCTTGTCGAGCTGCTCCTCCAGCACACTGCATCGCTCACGGTGAACCAGATCAGCCGATATCACCTACACAGTGCTCGTTCGCTGTATGTACCGAATCCGCCCGAGCTGGGCTGCAGTCAGAGACGCGGGGAGCCAGATGAGAGCACAGCAAGCGTTCGTTAATGGTGTGGGTTGTTGGAAAGCTGCAAACTGGACCTCCATCCACCAAGGGCGAGCGGACGCACATGTGTTCTTGAGCTTCTGCAGCTCTAGTGCGTCCTGGAGCTTGAGAATGCGCTCCTGTTAAATATCACACAAGGCGAGCACACGGTCAGCCGCCTGTGGTCATCAGAACGAGAACAAAACACGCTGCACAGCGACGCTCAACGGCTGCACTCGCCTCATATTGCTTGGCTTGCATGGCCGTCGATCGCACTACAAAGGCTGCGGTTGCTCGGAGACTCTTGCACTGGCTACACTGTCGAGTGACAGCGCATGCAGATGTGGCACCGCGTGTCGAGGCTTCGGAGACCGAGCGAAAGTTGAGTTGCACGGACAGAAATAGACGCCAAGAGACTGGTGCACTTGGCACTGCGGTCAAGGTGACGTGCCGAGGTCGGCCGCGTCAACTGGTATTTCCGCGTCGCCTGTTGCTGACCGCACGCGGCACGCATCGACAGCTTTGCGTGACCTTGGTCAGGTCGATCGATGGGTCGAGGGCGCTAGGGGCTGGCAAGCAGCTCCTATCATCCTATCGGATAGCTGATCATGCAATGAAAGGCACCGCGTGGAGTTGGGAAGACAGGACCACGACCTTTCGATATTACATTAGACGATCCGTGTGCAAAAAAACCGATAGATATTGGTATATTTAAGCCTACCCCTCATTAAATATAACAGTTATCACTGTAATTAATACTACCGCTAGTATTATTTAAGTTGTTAAGGGCTAGAGTCAATAATCTACAGTAAACCTTTAAATATAATATTGACTATTATTGAGACTTTTTAATCTGTTAGGTGTAGATCTTTTTGCCTAGGCTAGGATAGTATTAGATACCGGTATTTGCCGGTACTTTTCCAGTTCTTCCTGCTGGAAAATGTCAGTAGACTTCAAGATGGCTGTGGATGGCGCATTACATGAGATTCAAATGCGAATGGCAGTGGCATCCAGCGGCTCTCCATCGCTGCCGCTCGCACACCTTGGCACTCACCATTGCCGCCAACGGCGTGGAGGGCGACGAGGAGGCCAAGCGGAGACGGAGATTCTCATTTTAAAATTAAGAAGAGGTGTCGCAGAAGCTAACGCCCACCTTGAAAAGGCCCCGAGCGCACATGAACTGCAACGGGCGTAGGATTCGACAATTCGCCACCATGGTGGCAGAGCGGCCACGGTCGTCCGCAGAAGACGACTCAGGGCCGCTACGGGATATCATGCTGGGCTCGCAAGAAGGAGAAGCGTGCGACGAGTTCAGGACCAGCAAGCTTCACTCGGTGTACCACGGAGAATTGCGAAACCAGTTCTGTCGACGCGTGTGCGGGGGCGGCGTCGAGCGTACCGTCAAAATTCAGTGTATTTCATTGTCGACCCAATAGCTGTCACGGTATGACTGTGAACCGAGACGCGAACGTTTCGAAGAACGTGCTGATGCTTCTTGATTGCGAGCTTCGTGGCTGGCCCAGGCCACACACATTCTCCAGAGAAGGACGTGGCAATGACTAGTGTTCGCGAGGCAACGACTAGTGTCCGCGAGTGCCTTGACGCAGCACTGCGTCGAGGAGGCTCGTAGACAGCCAACTCAGCCATTGTTCACTGGATCCGGGGTGTAGGGAGGAATCCAGATACAAATGCGAATGGGTCTTGCTCAAGTGTTTCTCTCTGTTGCCTCCTTCAGGACCACACGCAAGCATCTACAACAGCGCAGCCGCTGCTACACTCTCAATCTCATCTATCCATCCATCCACCATTGCCCTACACGTCCTTCCCGACCTAACGGCCACGCGCTGCCCGCCCTACTCGAGTCGCGAAATGACCTTGCGCTTGCGGCGCCACCGCCAGCGCATGGACGACATGTGCGTCTCGGCGCCGGGCTCCTCCTCGAAGCACAGGTTGTCCAGCAGCTCGTACAGCGCGCTACCGTAGCGGTTGTTCATCCACGCCACGAAGCGCGTGCGGCGGAAGAAGTGCTCGCGCTCCTCCAGCAGGTACGACGCGAAGCAGATGAGGTAGAAGTAGCGCTCCAGGTAGTTGACCGCGCGCAGCATGAAGAAGTCGCGCTTGGCGCTCGGCAGCGACGCGTCCATCGCCTGGTCGCGGCACTGCGCGATGCACTCGCGCAGGTTCTGCATATGCTCGCACTGGTCGATCGCGTGGTCTACGAGCTGCTTGCTCGCCACGCCGTTCTCCAGCGTGTCCACCAGCTTCTTGATCACCACATACTCGGCGGCCAGCGCGATCGACTTGCGGCGCTCGCTCGAAGCGGCAGCGGTGGTCGACGAGCCGGTGCCCTCCAGCACGACGCGCAGCATGTAAATGCACACGAGAGCCGTCGTGGTGCGTCCGCGTCCCATCTGGCAGTTGCAGATGACAGCCGTCTTGACACGCTCGCTGGTAGTGGGCGTCGCGCCCGGGACATTCAAACCCAGCTCCGTCATGAACGCCGGCGCGATCAGGCGCACCATGTCGTCCAGGTCCTTCTCCTCCGGCGCCGTCTCGTCCGAGACGGGGATGCGCGCGTACCGCAGGTCGAACCCGCTGGTCGCCGCCACCTGGTTGTACACGTCGACCAGGGTCTTGATCTCCGTCTCGGGGTTGATGTGCTCCATGGTTTCCTCGCTCTCGAGCTCGCGCGGCTCGTACCAGTACATGAAGAGGCCGTTGGCCTTGCGCACCTCCGTCTGGATCTCCTGCTTCACCTGGGACTCGATCGCCGTGATCTCGTCCACCTCAATGCCAGGGTACTCGACGTTATCGAGCAACTTGTCCCGGTGGCGCATCACGAACGGACGGCCACTCACGTAGATGACCGCTTCTTCGCGCAGGTTGATCCAAATCGCGCGGTCGAACTCACCCTCGAGGCTCGCGATTACGTCGCGGATGCCGAGCTCCAGGCACTGCGCCGTGCCGAAGATGGGCTTGTCGGCAATGCGGCGATAGTTGAGCACGTTCTCCGTGAGGTCGAACGGGAGCTTGGCGATGCCGTAGAAGTGGTCCATCTTGACGACGCAGTGCTCCAGCACCTTAGCCGACTTGTACCGAACGCCTCCTAGGTCATCAAGAAGGCGGAACAGGTGCGGATGATGCTGCAGCCACTTAGAAAAGGTCGACGGGGGCGACGGAAGCTCCGACGGCTCGTCTTTGTTGGACGACGACTCGAGCTGCGGCGGGTGGGTCGCAAGCAAGTACGCGCCAAAGACGATCAGGTAGAAGTAGCGCTCGAGGTAACTCATGGCATGGCGCTAGATAAGCAACAAAGACATCAGAGTGTCAGTAAGTGGAACAGTACAACCACCACGATCTCAAACATGAACGTACCAAGAAGTACGAACGGCGCGCCGGCTTGGCCGCCGCGTTGGACTTGTCGTGGTACTCGGTGATCACATCGCGGATGTTGCAGACCGACGACAGGTCGTCAATCGCCTTGTCGACCCACCACTTGGCCTGCAGCCCGAACTCGAGCTGCTTCTGCACCTCGCGAATCGCCGCGAAGTTGCCGTTCTTGCCGGGCTGGTCCGCCTCCAAGATGGGCTTGAGGTCCGCCGGGAACGTCGCCGCCGTCACGTTCGGGCGCTGCCACAAGAGACTGCACCACACCATCACGTTGGTGGTGCGGCGCTTGCCCATCTGGCAGTTGAACACAAACGCCGTGTCGTTATTGCCGCTAGCCATGGCGCCCTTGATGAGCTCCATAATCGTCTCGACGTCGTTATGCTCTGGGGCGTTCTCGCGTTCGATAGGGATGCGGTGGTACGTGATGCTCTGGATGAGCGAGTTGCTCTTGACGATTGAAGACGACTCGTACAGCTCCGGCAGCGTCTGCACCTTCTCCGGGTACACTTTGCACGACACGAGGTCGTTCTCCTTGAGCGTGAACTCGTTCCAGTACAGGAACGTGTTGTTGTTGCTCTCGAGCTGCTCCTGGAGGCTGTTTTTCATGGACGTCTCGAGGATCTGCACCTTGTGGCCGGTGATACCCGGCACAAGGTCGTTCTCATTCAGCTTAGCGCTGCGACGCGCAGTGAACGGCTGGCCGTCGACGTAAATGACCGCTTCCTGTTGGAGCAAAACGATGCGGCAGTGGTTAGTGCTTCGGTGTGTCGTGATCCGCCTTGAGAGTGCCGTTCCGTACCTCGCGGAGATTGATCCACACCACCTTGGTGAACCCGTCGTCCGCCACGCGATCCAGGATCATTTGGATGCCCCTCTACGCATTGCAAAGCAACACGACGCAACGTTGTTCGTCAATCTTCCGCCTGCCTCAACGCTCCAACACAATGGAGAACAGCAGACGTACCACAGACGGCTGCGCCGACCCGTAAAGCGGCGTACCATCCAGTCGGCGGAAGTTTGGCGCTACCCAGCATCAAACACACGCTATCAGCGCCGCAGCAACAAGTCAAGTGATCAACAGCAAGGACTCACCGATGTAGCCGTCCGGAGTGGACAGGACGTGGCAGTTGGGGAACCGGTCGCTCTTCATGACGTACTTCTTGAGCACCTTGGTGCCCTGCTCCAGGAAGCTGTGCTGGCGCATGATGGTGTTACGCTCCTGCTTGCCGCGCACCAGCGCCTGAATGCGCACGGCCGCCTCGCTGCGGTCGTGGTCCAGTGACCGCTCGACGACCGCGGCAGGCGGTACGGGCGTGCCGTTGCGGTTGCCCTTGACCAGCGCCTGCAGCTTGTTGGCCGCGCCACTCAGGTAGTTGTGCGCGCGCGGCATCTTGGCCGACTCAAAGTTGAGCTTGCTCATGCGCGGCACGGCGATGCTGTGGCGGATCGTGCTCACGCGCGTTGTATGCGTAGAGCCGTTCGCCGTGCTCGACGACGAGCCCAGCACGAGAGCCTGGATCTTGGTAGCCGCCTCGCTTAGGTAGTTGTGCTTCTTGCTCGGGTCCGCGGCCGAGTCGGCGGCGTCCTCGCCGTTCGCCTGGGCCACCACGTCGCTGCTGATGCTCAGGCTGTGGAGCTCGCGCGACTTGATCTGCGTCAGGAACAGTACGCGCACAGGGTCCAGAAGCTCGCGCAACAGCTTCTCCGGCTCCTGCGTGCGCGCCACGTCCCCGGCGCGCGCGTACACACCCTCGAGCAGCGCGTCCAGCTCCTCCATCGCGTTCATGGTCCTCGCGTCCTCCGCGGCTTCGCACGCAGTGGGACTTCGCGTACAGTACAGTTGCGCCCGCAAGCAGCGTAGTACGGCGTCGACGGTGGCACTGCGTTCGCCGCTTCGCTGGTCCACAAGTGGTGGTCCGGAGGCGGCGTGGCGGCTTGGAAAGTGACGGCGGCAATAGAGAAATGTGGAGGGGGGGGGGAGGTTGAGAGAGGGCACTTTATGAGTGGATTGAACGCGTGGGATTGGCGGAAAAGGGAGCCATGTCAGGGATTGGAGGGCGCGGATTGGAGGAAAATGGGGGTTAACGAGCGGAATAAATCAGGGGAGCAAGTCACAGGGCGGGAGTATGGTGGGTACGGTGCAGAACACGTACGCGGAGGCGAATCTGCTGTCGTCGCCACGTAGCACGCGGTTTTACAGTCGCCACCTAAGGTTTGTAGTCTTCGTTAAGTCGTTTTATCAGTGGATTGATTGTGCATTGTTATGAGAGACGTACGACTTAGATGAGTGAGACTGTTGAATTGGGGCCGTCGGGCAGCCAGCCATCTTGGTGGGGTGCGCGAACATCAAGCTGTCGTCCAGCTGCAGGTAGCGCCGCCGTTGTCCGGTCGCGTCCTCTGCTATCTCCACCACAAGCGGGCGCTCCGTTGCGGACCCTCACAGCTCCTTGTACGACACGCGCATCGGCTGGGTGTTTGGCGGGCTCTCCTCCACACCCAGCATCGTCTCGGCGCTCGCGGCAAAGTGGTCCTGTAGGACGAGTGCATACTGCATCGGAGCGGAGCGGTCAGCATGTGAGAACCAGTCTCCTACCTCCTCATAAGAGTCAGCGATATGTTCAAATGGGTTGACTTACCTCGTTGAGAAGGGCAAGCACGAGCGTGTCTGTGCTGGAATCGACGTCTGTGAGGCGGTCGGTGACCTCTTGGGTCGCGCGCTTGTAGTGCAGTTGGGCGATCTCCAGCTGGGGTCGATGTCATACGAGCAAACATGTATAACATAACATCAGTCATGAAGCTCACAACAAGGAAACCAGCACAGCCGCCGACACTTACGTTCCGCTTGCGGTCAGCGACCCGGTTGACGTTCCCACGCTGCTGCTCGACAAAAACCTGTTCGATGTGCACACATACACCAGTCATTGACATTAGTTCGGCGATAAGCTCTCAAGGTTCAGCGCAAGTTCTTGCAGCAATACCTTCCGCTTCGCGTAGTCGAGGTCCACAAGCAGGTTCGACCGCTCGACCATCATGGCTTGGATGCGATCGAGGCACTCGATGCGGTGGTCGAACTTTTCCAGCACCGACGAAGTCACTTTTGCCTGCATTCCCATCAGCACTCAGATCAATGAGCAGCAATCCAGGTAAGAAATTGTGGACATGGCTCGTACGTACCAAGAATCGATAGGACAGCGTCTCAAACTGCTTCGAGGCGGTCGCGAACTCAGCACTCGGACCCAGCAGGCTCTCGCTCTCGCACACGATGCTGCTAGTGTTCCCGGCAAACCGACGCGTCGCAATGCCCAGCTCTTTAGATAACAGGTCGTCAAGGCGAGCAAGTTAGCCGTCATAAGTACAGCTTGTGCCGCACAACAAAGTTCACGACAATGCGTACCGACAACGCGCTGCGCGTGCGCCGCAACAGTCTTCCGGACGGCGCGCAGCCGCTTAATGGCGTCGCCGTTGTCCTGCTTCTTCTTCTCAAAGAACCGGTCCTGGGACGCCTCGGCCAGTCGGCAGCACACGAGCACGCGCTGCACGACGCGGTTCTTGCGGTCGCGTACGCGGTCGGCCCACGACTTCTGGAACGCGGGCGCCACGCCCGGGTCGATGCCGTAGCGCCTCGCGATGCTCTTGGACTTGCTCCGGCCCCTCCGCGCACCGAAGCCCAGCTGTGACGGCCGCGCCGCCGCCATCTCGCTGCTGCGCCGGTACCCGCTGCTCGCGTCCATGCTGGGCGTCGCTGTTAACCGGATGATGGACGTCAATGCCTCGCGCGCTTGAAACCTCCGATGGCCAATATTGGCGCGCGCGCTGCTTGTCCGGACGAGGAAGAAAGGAAACTGCTTATCCGACCGCCGCGCGCACCTTCCGCTTATTCCTGGTACTGCTAGTACGAGTATAAGGAAAGGTAAGCGAGTGCGATGCTGTCACCTATTCACCCAAGTTGAAGTGGGCGGTTACCCTTCACTTGTGTGACCTATTTATCGATATAGTGACATCTTCAAAGTAGCATGACCACACTAATTTAGCTCGAATTTAGTGTGGGTCACATGGAAATTGTCGTGACCGTGGATGGCTTCAGAGTTCAACCACGACGTCTGGTCCGCCGTGGACGCGCGTCAATCAGTCTCCACCGATGCTGCAAAGCGCCGAGCGCCTCGGTGGCTCCACCATCATACCAGCGATTGAAACGTGGGGTCTCATCGCCACTTTTTCCCGTGACATCCGTCCTTACTGCGGATTATAACGGCTGTGCGCACCAATCGCCGCGGACGGGGTGTCACGCCTCGTTTCTGCGCCAGATGGGCGCTAAACAAAGCCGCCGTGGTTGAATTAGCGGCTCTAGCGATGCAGAACGCGTACACTGACTCCGAGTCCTCGGGCCGATCCTGCATGATTCCCCGCCATTTCCCGAGCCGAAGGCCCTTTGTTCTGTGTGTGAAGAGCCCGCTGGCCGGGTGTGAGGAGACGCTACGCGCTGGGGATCAGGCGGCGTCATTGGTCGTGCGTGGACGGCTCCTGGATTGGTGAGGCCAAGGCGAGGTGTATAAATGAGGCCTACCGCTCAGGGAAACCAAGAAAAGAGGCGATGGAGGCTGGTGGCCTTGGGCGGAGCGCGCATTCCCCAGTTCGCAGCGGAGCGCGCACGTCGACACGCTTGCATCAGACGCGGATAGCCTGGCAAACATGGGGCTCCGGCCGATGTTCCTGATTGACGGCGGCGAGTCCAAGGAGCTCGTGCCGCTCAAGCTGCTGTACACGATCCACTTCTTCGCCTTCTCCATGCAGACGTACCTCCCGGTAAGAAGAGTGTGCGCTGGAGACCCCCCCCCCGAATATTCTGCATGGGATTATGGCTAACCGTGCTCCATGTCCGTGCAATGCCGCAGATCTACTTTGACACGACAGCGCACTTCTCCAAGGCGCAGATCGGCGTGCTGCTGGCGATGCCGTGCATATGCGCCGTCATCAGCCCGCCCATCTGGGGCGCAATCGCCGACGGCGTGGGCAACCAGAAGATGGTGCACGTGTTCTGCCTCATGTCGGCGGCGCTACTCTTCTTCTCGCTGCGCTTCGTCGTGGACTTCCACGTCATGTGCGTCATGGTCTTCATCGCCAACTTCCAGACGATGCCGTCCTACTCGCTGCTGGACCTCGCGGCCATGGCCTTCCTGTCCCGCGTCGGAGGCGACTACGGCAAGCAGCGGCTGTACGGCGCCATGGGCTATGGCGCCGGTGGTTGGTTCGCTGGCGTCGTTGCCGCGGCCATGGGCATCGCCTGGTGCTTCAACATGGTGCTCGGCCTGTCGTTCATCTCCCTGTTCCTGCTGCTGCGCTACATCCCCAACTTCCAGCACGAGGCGGAGCACCACAAGAAGGGCGAGCTCAAGGACACTGTCAAGGCGATCCTGCGGCAGTACGACGTGCTCATGCTGTTCCTCATTATCCTCCTGGCGGGCATCATGGGGGCGCTGATCGACAACTTCCTCTTCCTGTACCTCTTCAACCTGTCGGGCAACGACGCGCGCATCGTGGGCATCGTCATCGCCGTGGAGACCATCTCGGAGATGCCCTTCTTCTTCAACGCCAACAAGATCATCGACCGGTACGGCACGCCCATGTGCATCAGCGTCAGCCTGGTCGCGTACGGCGTCCGCATGGTCGTGTACACGTACGTGCAGCACCCCTGGCTGGCGCTGCCCCTCGAGACGCTGCACGGTCTCACGTACGGCCTGCTGCTTGCCGCGCTCACCAACTACATCTACCAGGCGGCGCCCAAGGGCGCGGAGGGCACCATGATCGGCCTGCTTGCCGCCTTCCAGCGTGGGCTCGGCGGCGGCATCGCCACGCTCGCAGGCGGTTACATCTACGGCGAGTACGGCGGGCGCGTTATGTGGACCGTGGCGGCGTACGTCATCTTCCCGCCGTCGCTCGTGTGCAGCGTGGCGTTCTCCTTCCTCGCGCACAGCTACGGCGGCAGCCCGAGCACCAGTCCCGTCAAGGGCGCGCGCAAGGGTGAGTCGGACAGCATCACGTCGGACGAGAGCTCGCAGGTCGCCAGTGCCGGTGGCTATGGCGTCGTCGACGTTGCCGTCTGAACGCCGCCACTCTCTCTCTCTCTCTTCCTCTCTTCCTCTTGTGCGTTGGTGTCGTCATAAGCTAGTATTCAAATCGGTAAAGACTGTCTTCCTGGCGATGGCCAGCGTGCCGCTTCTCTGCTGTTCGCCGCTCACTCGCCGTCAAACCGACCGCCGCATGGGTAAGCGACGCGAGCGAAACCCACCCATACCATCTATAGGCGTCGTATATCAGTATAACTCTCTGTCTACGTGTCTGTGGTGCCCAAAGCCGGTATCCGCGACTGTTTCAGCGTCCGCCGCGTCTCCTTCCGCCGATGCAGCAAAGGCGCGCGGCCGGGCGCTGAACAGTGGCTTGCCGCGAATAATTCGCATCGGCACGACCAGACGAAGCGCCGGCAAAGCGGCATGCTTGCTCAGCGTAACACTACACTGTAGGCTGTAGGTACGATAGAGAGAGCCCCTCCACCAAGGCGGAACCATCATCCCAACGGTCGGGACAGCGGCGCGTCTCTTTTCGTATCCAACCCGATCTCCACGGCAGCATGATTTGTTGACAGGGGCCGAGTGTGTCGGCCTGTGGGATACACTGCAGCATGACGGAAGCGCATCCAGCGTCGGGTGCTTGGCAGGAAGCGAGCGTCGGCATGTTCCACCGTGCCGATTAAGCAGGCAGAGAGACGCGCCGCCATCTCCGCCGCGCATTTCGAGGCAGGAAGGACCAAAGGTTGCGAGGTATGTACTCAGTTCATGTCACTATCCCGGGGGGGCGTGGGCCCAAAAAGTGCATTCTTGAAGTTGCGCCCGCGAAAAAGGACAGGTTGAAGTTACCGGCGGGTGGTCCCTCGCTTCAGTGACCGCGTTTTAACTCTGGCGTGATCGACGCGCGCCATTCGCGTGCGACCAAACGCGTCCGTATACAAACTCCAAGTCTAACGATCCTCCCCACCCGACTGACTCCACCCGATCTGAAGAAAGCAGCGCGATCAATCGCTCGCTCACCTCGCGCCGCTTCTCGTGCTGCCGCGGTTTCTATGCTTCGTGCCCTGCGAACCCCGCGGCTTCTTCATGCGCGTGTACCACTCAGTGTTCCACTACGCTTGCAAACATCGACGAAGAAGGCAGCGGCCGCGAAGAGTGACACACCTCCCCCGCTTTCTCAAAAGCAAAACATCTTGAACTGAGTATATGCGATGTGTGTGAACCGTTTTATCGCGCGAGCCAAAGATACGCGCAGCTGAGCTGCCCGGGAGGAGCTTCCAGGGTTGCTGCACGAAGATGCACACGTCCCCCTCTCGTAACCGATGCGTGCTACGAAGGACATGATTCGCCTGGACGAATCGAACGCAGGATATCGCAGCGGAAACACGCGCAGCCTGTGGCGCTCGCTATGCGTCGCGTCAGGCTGGACGCGATCCACGGAACCCTCTTTGGCGAGGGGTGAGCAGTCGCCTGGGCCTCCCGACCACAGTTCTCGATTCTCCGCCTTCACCTCAGCCTTCACGCCCAACAGACCACCACCGCCACCACTAGGAGAGACGCCGCCATGGGTTTCCGCATCGGGTTCTTGTGGGACGGCGGCGAGGCTAAGTCGCTGGTGCCGCTCAAGCTGCTCTTCCTGATCCACTACTGCGCCTTCTCGACGCAGACGTACCTGCCGTTGTACTTCGACACGAACGGACACTACTCCAAGATCCAGATCGGCTTCTTACTGGCGCTGCCCTGCATCTGCGCCATCATCAGCCCGCCCATCTGGGGAGCCGTGGCCGACGTGCTGCACAACCAGAAGTTCGTGCACATCTTCTGCCTCGTGACGGCGGCGCTGCTCATGTTCTCCATCCAGTTCGTGACGGCCTTCGAGATCATGGCTGTCATGGTCTTCATCGCCAACTTCCAGACGCAGCCCACGTGGTCGCTGCTCGACCAGACGGCCATGCAGATGCTCTCGCACATCGGCGGCGTCTATGGCAAGCAGCGCCTGTACGGCGCCGTCGGCTACGGCTGGGGCGGCTACATGGCCGGCGTGCTCGCGGCCTCGGTCGGCATCGCCTGGTGCTTCAACATGGTGCTCGCGCTCTCCGTCTTCTCGCTGCTCATCCTCGTGCGCTTCATCCCGTCGGTCGAGCGCGCTGGCAGCCAGGGCGGCGGCGGCAACGACTACCTCAAGAGCCTAGCGCGCATGCGCGAGCAGTCGGACGTGGTCGTGCTCTTCATCGTCGTGCTGCTCGCGGGCATGATGGGCGGCCTCATCGACAGCTTCCTCTTTCTCTATTACTTCAACCTGTCGGGCAACAACGCCAACCTTGTCGGCATCATCATCGCCATCGAGACCATCTCGGAGCTGCCGCTCTTCTTCTACTCCAACCAGATCCTCGACCGCGTCGGCACACCGCGCGTCGTCATGCTCTGTCTCGTCGCCTACGGCATCCGCATGATCGTTTACACGTACGCGCAGAACCCGTGGTACCTGCTGCCCATCGAGGCGCTGCACGGACTCACCTTCGGCCTGCTCTGGGCCGCCTTCACCAACTACGTCTACATGTCGTCGGCCGAGGGCACTCAGGGCACAATGATCGGCATGCTCACGGCCGTGCAGAAGGGCATGGGGGCCGCCTTCGCCACGCTCACGGGCGGTTACATCTACCAGGTCTACGGCGCGCGCACTATGTGGGCCATCGCCGCGTACGGCATCTTCCCGCTCTCCATGCTCTTCGCCTTCCTCTTCGCCGGCCTCGCACATCACTACGTCTCGCAGGGCCCCATCCGCCACGTCGTGTCGAGCCACAGCATCATCATGCTCGAGAGCACCAGCCCGTCGGCCGCCAAGATCCACGAGTCCACGCCGCTCAAGGTCGGCAACCTCAAGGACCTTGAGGCCAGCAGCTGAGGTCGCCATAAAGGACGCAGCCGCGACTAGACGCATGATTGTATACAGGGCGCGGCAGCTCCGCCTTCATGTTCCTTCGCTAGCGTTGTTGCTCGGGGTTCCGGCTAAGGTCCAACAACAACACTGACAACCAACTCGTTTGCTTATCAGGGCGCATTGGCAGCCTTGTATCACGTACTATTCATGCTTGAACTATAACCTGCATCGACAAAGGAAGCACTGCGAGCGACACCTTCGTGTTGATTCAGTTCCACACCGATCTCCTTTGTCGATCGACACCACTCACCCAGAGGCGATGGTCCTTTACTTCTTGCGCGCTGACGTCGTGAGCGACTGCGTGCGAGCCTTCACACGCTGTGCGACTTCCTCCTGCGCCGCCCTGCGTGCTTCCTCAAGTGTCATGCGCTTCTTCGTGGGTCCTCCGGCAGCCTTGTGCTTGTTCGGTCCGCCGATGACCCTGTTCTTGTTCAGCCCGCGGGCCTTCTTGCGCTCTGCAGGTGCAGCGGTAGACGACAGTTTAGCTGTCACATTAGCGGCCATCGACGGCAAACAGAAGAAAAGAGGATTGGATGAATACAGAGGTGATGTGGGCCACCAGCATCCGTGCAACACATAGCAAAAGGCAATTTACTCACCTGGAGCGCGCGCGGGCGGCGAAGTCTCCTCTTCGTCCTCCATATCGACGTCTTCGCTACCTCCCGACAAGTAGCGCTTGCGATGCCCATCGTCCCTCGGCGGAGTGTAGTCACGAGAAGCTGCTTCAATCGCGGCGCGCGCCGACACCTCCGCGGCTTCGGCCGCTGCGCGAGCCGCTGCCTCAGCGACTGCACGCGCTTCCGCTTGCTCCTGTACCTTCAGCTCGAGACCCATCTGTTGCAGCTCCATCTCTGCAGCCTTGATACGCATCTCCTCCAGTTGGATCTTCAGAGCGTCGCTGCTCTGTTTCTGCTGAGCCTCCACCTGCAGTCGACGCTCGAGCGACCGCTTCTCGTTCTCGATCTGGGCCGTACGACGCTTCATCTCATCCAACTCGCGCTTCAGGCGGCGCGCCTCATCTTCTCTCGCCTGCACGTCGCGCAGCGACTCCTCATGCGCGCGGAGTTCTGCATCTCGCCTCTGGGCTTCCAATTGGGCAAAGCGCGACTGGTGACGCTCCATCTCTTGCTCATACTGGCGTCGCTTGCGCTCTTCCTCGGCCAATTGGTCGCGTAAACGCTTTGATTCGGTCTCCTTTTCTCGCGTTGACTGTGACACGTAGTTCTTGAGCTCTGTCCGTGGGCAACGTGGTGCTTAGAACTCATCTGCGGGCAGTCACTGGGATCGACAGCTTAAAATCGAGTCATGGCACTAACCTGAGATTTCCAGCTCCTTTTCCCGCGCTGTCTTGGCTTCCTGCTCGCGCAAGCGTCGTTCTTGCTCGGCAGTGTCCAGCGCATGCTTCTTGTCAGATGCCAAACTGCAGTCATCCAGTCCAGTTGTTAGTGTTGATGGTCTTGAACCCTGCACTACCAAACACATTCGACGTACCGGTTAAGTAGCTTCTGCGTCTCGATTGTCTGATGGCAATCACTCGTGATACTTTCGCGCAGTTCCTTGACCGTGAAGCTCGTTTTGTTGGAGGCGAACGACAGGAACTGCGCGACTTCGTCCTGAAGCACTTTGTGGAACACCGACTCAACCTTGTCCTCGTCCATCGGCAAGCCAATCGCCTTGATGCTGCGCTCAAAACCGTGAGTGATCTTGACGCGCAGCTTCTCGTACTGCTCCTTTTCTCGGCGCGCATCTTCATCCTTCTCGAGCTCTCGGTTGCGACGAAGATACTGGTCCGTGAGCTGTTTAAGCGGAAGAAACGATCACACGCAATGTGTTAGTCTCACCACAATAAAATCGACCAGACAAGGAGGCAAGACACCGGTACAAGACGAACGTACAATGTCGGCGAACTTATCCAGGCCACGACTCTTGGCCTTAGTGTCCTGCGCGAGCACGGTCCAGCCCTGCAGCTTGTCGCTGATCATCTTCTTGACGACCTTCACGGCTTCGTCGATCGACTTCTTGATCTCCTCCTCTAGCAACGGGAGCTTTCCATCGAGTCGGCGAGACACTTCTCGCGTCAGATCATCCCGCGCGTTGAAACCAGCTTCGTTCAAAATGTGCTGAACCTCGATGAAGTAGCGGCGGTTGAGCTCCTCCGCCAAGTGGGCTTTATGAGTGTCAATCTCGACATCGAATCCCGGCACAAGATCGCTCAAGACACTCGCGTTACGGGCGAGGTCTCGCTTCACAGCGACTAGCCGGGCATCAAGTTCGTTTAGCACGTTCCCGATGCTGATCGGGCGCTTGTCAGCGAGCCTCATGGCCAAGAAGTCGTACACTTCCTTGGTCAGCCGGGTCTTCGCCGCACGGATAGCGTCATTCATAGCAGCGCTCGACCGTTGAAGTGCCCTCTCGTTGGCAACCTCAAGCTTGCCGTACAAAATCGACGAGTGCTGGCGAATACGGCTGCATTCTCGATCGATATCTCGTCTGCCGTTGAGTCCGATAGGCATCTTCTCGATGCGGGCAAGCTCTCGATGCAGAATGGTGGTCCACTTTTCTCGAAGAGCGTCACGTTTCATTGGCAGCGCACTCTTCTCCAATGCTGCACACTCCTTTTTGAGCTTTTCAGCGACAGCATCACCTTGTTTGGCAACCCACGTGGCGATTTTCTCGTTGTTGGCGTGGAGCGCAAGCTTGATCTCCTTCTTGGAATACGACAGCAACCCGTCCTTGATCTCCTTCAACACAGGGCCCGGCACATTCGACATACCGTCAAGCGCCTTGGTAACGATCAACTCCACGTCTTCATTCAGCAGCTTCTCCAGCGCGTCGTTGGCCATAGCCTCTTCCGTCGTAGTCGCCTCAATATGCTCCGAGATTGCTCGCTCGCACCGCTCCTTCATTGAGTTGGCTTGCGCGCGCACCATCGACGAGTAGATCGACTCCGGCATGATAACTTGGTCGCTGTTGAGCGTCTCAACCAGCACCGGCATAACATTCGAGAGCAGCTTTGCCGTCAGCGGCTGCCGGTAGAAGAGAGTTGGCTCTTTTAACTGTTTGGAAACAGTCGTCCGAAACTCGCGGAGTTTCTCCTGGAACGCGGGCTGCAACTGTTCGAATCGGATTTTCTCGCGCAGATTGGCCGTGTTTGCCACCGGCGGCGGGAACAGCCATACATTGATCGACTCGAACGCCTCCTGGAGGCTCGTTCTTGCCAAGTTACGCACGTTCACTTCCTCGCTGCGCCCCTTCTCCTTCTTGAAAAGGTCGTTGAAGACCTCTTCCGGCGTCGAGTCGACAAAGTTCCAGTCACGGAAGACCCTGCAAGCACAATCAAACGGCATATGCTGTCAAAGGTGGCCATAATGCATTTATCAGGCAGAGGCACGCACAGGTGGAGATGACCGAAGACCTTGACGCTGTCGCCGTCGGCAAGCTCGATCCCTTGGGCGGCGCGCGACAGCACGGCCAGCAAGTTTAGGATCCGGTCGGCCTGCAGACTGTCCTTCCAGTTGAAAATGACGACTTTGGACGTCAAGAGCACCGGCGATACCAGTCTCGAGTCATCTGCGGGTAACAAACGATCAGTCAGTCCCCAGAACCTTCACGAACCGGCCCATCAACCCAAAGCATACATGTGATATCACGGTCGCCCTGTCCTTCGGCGTCCACAAACCCGATCAGCATCTCCTGCGCGGCCCTGGAGGTGATCGCCGGGCACCCGTTGACGGCGCTGAACTTGCTGAGCGGCAGCAAGTGGCCCGACAGGTCCACGCCCTGCGTGCACGGCTCGCGCAGGTTGGAGATCTTGAACAGGTCTTGCTGATCCGCGAGCAGGTTCATCAAGAACGACTTGCCCTGCCGCGCTGCGCCGAAGATCGAGATCAGGTTGACCGGCTGGTCCCCGAGCGGCTCGAGCACCTTGCCCGCCGACTCCGCGCCAATAAACATACGGTCCCCCTTACCGCCGTCCCCGCGCTTCATACCCAGCCATTTCACCGCCTGCACGGTAAAGTCACACCACAAGATCGTTAGCGATCCAGTGTAGGAAAAGGAAAGACCAAGAAGACGCGTCAACCTACCTTTCCCGTCGCCACTCGGCCGCTCCCGCCGCTGGCTCTGCGACTCGCGCTCGAAGGCGCCGAAGGGCGAGAGGTAGCGCTCGTAGTAGCACTCATAGTGGCGCTTGTACTTGTGCTGGTGCTGATGCTGGCGCTGGTGCCGCCGTCGCCGAAGACGAAGTTGCGCAGACTCTCCATATTGCCAGAATCGTATCAAGGCGCCGTCCTTTCCAGATTCAAACAAGAACTGCTGAGCCAAAAGAATTGGAGATCGTCTTCCTTCTCGATTAGAACCTGCAGAAACGAATAAACCATCCATATCGAAATATAAGCTTAACACCAATGATTCGCTGAAATACAAAATATTACCATCACTTTTAGCCAATGGAATGGGTTCATCTAGCGACAGGCTCCAGGAAGTAAATGGCAAAGCGGACATCGACCAGTGCGTGAATCCTGGGGAGGCGGTGCCATGTTCCGGTCTAAGGCCAAGAAGAGCGGCACGCGCAAGCGGAAGGAGCTGGCGGACTCGGATGAAGAGACGCAGGCCGAGCAGGCATACCCGGTCGCGGTCGATGTCGAGCAGCAGCAGACGAGCGCGGAGGCGGACCCTGCGGAGGACGATGACGCGGTGCTGGAGCGGATGCGCGCACGGACGCGCAAGGGGAAGACCAAAGGCGCTATGAGCTTCTCGTCCAAGTCGACCAAGGCGTCTAGTAGAGGGCGTAACGGCGACAGTAACGAAGAAGCAGGCGTACAGGCAGGCGCTGGTGGCGGATTGCTGAGCTTTGACGACGAGAAAGCGGAGTCTCGCGGGCGGAAGGCCAAGATCCGCCCGAATCTGGTCGCTGCGACCGTGGTGGAGGACTTGGACATGCAGGAAGACGCAGGTCGGAGTCAGTACTCGAGCGAGATGCTGGCGTCCTTGCGCCAGGAGCAGAACGTGCTGCTGCCGACCCGGCATGCGACGGAGGAGGTTAGACCAGAGCCGCGCTCGACGGAGACAACCGACAGGACTATAGACGTGGAGATGGAAGACGTGGACGTGGATATGTCCGTGGTTGACGATAGCCTTCCGGGAGAAGTCAAGGAAGAAGAGGAGGAGGAGGAGGAGTTCATCCCGCTGCAGTCGCAGATGATGCAGCGGCGGCGACGCAAGAACCGCGTGACGTTTGGGGTCGATACGCACAAGCCAACACTGGAGAAGACGGTCGAGGTGGTCGAGGACGTAGCGTCGGACGACGAAGAGAAGGAAGAGAGTCAGCGGTGGGAGGAAGAGCTCATGCGTCGCGGTGGTCTCCACCCTGCGCCGGCCCAGCCGAAGGCCCGAGAAGACAAAAGGCGCGCGTATCCCACAAGCAAGAAGATGTCGTGCCTGTCACTCGACAGTCTCCTGCTGAAGATAGATCGCTCTCTGGAAGTGACGGAGTTCGAGAATGACCGCGCGAGCCGTGAGCTGGCTCGGATCAAGGCGGACATCGCCATTGTCCAAGAAAACCTGAAGACGCAGCGTGAGGAACTGCTTGTGAGCAGTGAAGAGTTTGAGTACTTCCAGGTGATTGAAGACTTCGTCAGGGGTCTAAGCTTCTGCGTGCGCGAGAAGCTGCCGGTGATCGAAGCCAAGGAGAAGGAGATACTTCGCGAGCGGACCGAGACAGCAGCCGGTAAGCGTGACGAGCTGCGCCTGAAATTGGTGGCAGGCATATCACAGGGCATCGCGACCCACGCCATCACACAGTCTGATGTATGGGGATACGAGGCCCTAGCTTCTGAGCATAGCTTGCAAGATGTGGGGCCGGCGAGCGACTTTGCGGAACACTTCATCGAGCCCTACGCCCCGTCTCGAGCCAACCACGACACGAACAACGGCGTTATGGAGTACTTCGGGGACGCCATCGACGAAATCAGCTCGCTGGACCGAGTGTACGGTCGCTTTCAGGAGTGGAAGTCCAAGTTCCCGGACGTTTACAGGGACTCATACTGCGACCTGGCGGTGGAAAAATTGTACGCGCCCTACGTTCGCGCGGAGATGCTCTCGTGGGACCCTCTGAGTGTGGCGATGCCGGTACCGGGCCGGAAAACTGCAAATTGGGGCCTGGAAGACTTCGAATGGTTTCGCGTATTGAGTCAAGACTTATCACGCAAGGATCAGACAGGCTCGACTGTCGACGGTCCTTTGCTGTACCAAGTCCGCGAGTTCGTCGTTGGGAGAACGAAGCAAGCAGTGGACAGCTACTTCGACCCGTGCTCTAGTCTGCAGACGCAGAGCCTGATCAGCATCCTGGAAGCTCTCGCTCATACAGGACTCGTCGCTGCGCTGGGACCTGCGCTCGACGAGTTGGTCTCCCACGTGCTTGAGGTCTTTTCGTCGTCGGCCAAGCGCTTCGTGCTCGTGACGGTGGACGAGTCGACGGCCTCCGCCCACAAGATCGTCCACCTGCTGGCCCACCACGAGCTCGAGCGGTTCAACGCGCTGCAGGACAACCTGCTGAACCTGTTCGTGGCGCTACCGGCGGACCAGGTGGCGCTGCAGGACGCCGCGTTCACGTGTCTGATGCGCGTGCTGCACCTGGTGCTGTCGTTCCTGTCGCGGTGCCGCGACTTGGGCAAGACGTTTCTGGTGCCGCTGGCCACGCAGGTAGTCCAGCAGCTCGCCGGCTCGTCCTTCCTGCGGCAGACGCTCACGTCCAGCAAGCGCGAGCGCGAGTGGGAGCACGCGATGGCGCTCTTCTTCCCGTTCTTGACTACGGCAACCTGTTCTACCTCTGAGAGCGCGTAACCGAAGATGCGATAATATAATTCATAGAGGTATCAACTACCACAGGGTCTTTGATTTCCGATATAGGTCTGTGGAAGTTCCCGCCATAATTCGATAGCTATAAGAGTTCCCGCCGTAATTCGAGTGCTGGGATAAGACGCCAAGATGGAGGTGCTGGAGGACGGCGCGGCCGCCGTCAACGGCGTCGTGAAGCGCGCGTACCCGCTGCGTTCGCTGAGCGCGTCTGGTGCGCAGCCGTCGGACCAGATGGACCTGACGGACCCGTTCAGCCCCGGCGCCGGCCCGTGCGGCCAGGCAGCGACGCAGCTCGTGACCGCCATTGTCGAGAACCATATCCTTTCCACGTTGTCCGCGTTACTAGTGCTGTTGGTTTTTTGCATCGCTTGTCGAGCGGGATGGCCTTCCTTGACTGCTCTGGCGCTGTTTCGTGTCCACGAGAGTCCTTCCAGACGTGCATCGTCTTCTTCTACGACGCCTGGGCCGCAAAGATGCAGTTCCTCATGCGCCACGTGAGTGCTTCAGTGGTGATGCCAGCGAGTGCGGAGGTGCGGAGTGGTCTAACAGACCTTCTCGTGCTCGGGTGTTGCAGTACAAGCTCAATATCGGCGGCCCTGGGGTCGTGACGCTGCAGTGGGTGGCCGGAGAGGACACGGAGGAACTGTGCATGTGTGTCGTGGTGGCGGAGCGCACGCTGCTGAAGAGGACGCTGCAGCAGCACCCGCGGCTCTTCCGCTTCCCCCTTGGCGTGAGCATCGAGGTTGCGTACGAAGAGCCGCAGCGACTGCCCGAGTCGGACCAGCTCGTGTACCTCCCACCCAAGTGCATCCTGTCGCGCGACCTTCACGCAAGCTACACAGGTGGGCTACGTGGCGCCTGGATTGTCGAAGCGACCACGTAATGCTAATGTTTCACGCTATTCATGCCATTAGCGCCAGCACCGAGGCTCCCACCCACGACTGAGGTATGGACGACAGCTTCCGCGGATGACATGGGCAGCATATACTTATTGTCGTGTGGACCATAGCACCGACGCGGCAAGCGGACGCTCCAGCAGGCGGAAGGAACAGCGACGCAGTACCGATACACCGCGCTCAGCGACCTGGTCAACGGCAACACGGACCTGTACGGCGTCGTGGTGAACGCGTCGCTTCCAAAGAAATCTGGCGGGAAGGACTTTTGCGTGAGTTGCTCTCGCTCAGTCAGGCGGTTGAATGGTATGCTGACGGCTCCTGTGTCCGTCCCAGATGAGCATTCACGTGATCGACGAGACGTGTCCGCACCGATCCGACGCGATTCCGATCAACATTTTCTATCCTTCGATCGACAAGATGCCCAAGATCCTGGTACGATTCACGAGTCCGAGCGTTTCCAATCGAGCCATGACGACTAACGCTGACTGTAATCTGACTGAAGTATGCCGGCGACATCATCCGCTTCCACAAGCTGAAGATCCAGCAGTACCTAGCCAAGCTACAGGGACTCTCCGTGTACGTTCGTTCGGTATGGTGTACTTTTTCAGTGCTGTGAATGGATTATCATGTAATCTTGGTATGGTGGGATGAATGGCAGCGCTAAAGCAACTCGGTACCTAGTGCTCCGAGAAGGCCGCGATGGCAGACTCGACACTCAAACCTGCTCGGCTACATGGACGTTTGAGCCTTCTGACGAGCAACGCACCCGCGAGCTAATGTAAGTCTCTATTGCTGCGATTTTGATGCACACAAACACCAGATTGAGTGTGCTTCACCGTTGTACGGCATGTCGAATCGCAGTAAATGGGCTCGAACGAACTTGGGAAGGGATCGCTCGCTGCCGCCGGGCTGTCCGCAACCGCCTATTCCCCTCGCCGACCTGAAGCGAGCCGACCACTTCACGGATGTTGTGGTGCGCGTTGTCTTGATTGACAATGATAGTAAGCCCACGCGTCTTGTACTTTGGGACGGGTCTGGAGACGTTGGTGCATCAGACCAACGGCTGGTCGAGCTGGCGCAGGCTCGCGGAGTCACTCTTCCGTCGAAAGGAGTCGCGATTGAGCTTACTATGGACTCGTGCTGGCCGATTGTGCGAGAGATGGGCTTCGTCGAGAGCAAGCTGCTCGGTGGACAGTGGTGCCGCTTTCGGAACGTGGCGGTGACCCTGTCGGACGCTATGGCTGGCCATGGTGAATCCTGTCGGGAGGTACTGCGGTTCCGCGAAGTGTCTTCTCTTATGCTGGTTCCCGATTACTCCCCTGAAGTCAAGGAGCGCCTTCGCATCTTCCTCCAGGGGCCAGAGCCGATCGTCCCTGCTCGTACGAGTGTTGTGCCACCAGCGATAAGCGTTCGTCTGGTGGTCCCGGGGCACATTTTAACGAACGTGCAGGTCACCTCACTTGCGGAAGTAGCTCGCACGACGCAAGTGCCTCGGAAGTACCACTGCCTTGCGCGCTTCACCAAGATTTGGCCGGCGGACATCATTAAGATCGCCAAGCCGAAGGCCGCCAACTCCTCGGAGTTCGTGTACTCGTTCGCCGTTACTATCCAGGACGACACTGGGGCGCTGGACGTGATTATCTACGGCGCGGATGCGGTTCGTAGACCTACTTGACATGAGGTTGATGCGATGTGATCTTTGATCTCACGTCTGATGATGTTCATGTGCCCACAGGACCACTTTCTGCACGGTATTCCGGCCTGCGACCTTACCAAATCCACCAGTTCCAAGAGCGTGCTTGAGAAGCGACTAGGCGCGCTGGTGCGCTCCCCTGGTCCTCATCACTGCTGTGTCAAATCGTACAGTCCACCACAGCAGGACTTAGGAGAAGAGCGGGTGCCTGTGGTCCGCTATCGACTGTTCAACACACTGCTGCAATGCTGACTCAACTCTCCTGTCGACCGCCATGGGTGAGATATAACGCTGTGTTGAGCTGAAATACGCAACATGCAACCGTGCTTGTTCCATCAGACGTGTGCCTCCGACGATCCCAAGCTCGAGATCGAGAAGCTGTTCTGCCCGTTGCCCTTAGCCGACTCGAGTTCGAGCTCAGCGAGCTGACCTTGCTGGTGCAACTGGTATCACGACAACAAGCAACACAAGTTAGCAATCTTCGATCATCAGAGCGAAACAGAGATCGTGGACTCACCTTCTCGAGCCAGTAGAACTCGTTGTCTTGCGGAATGTACCCGCCACCGAACGGCCCGCCGCCGAGCGCGTTCTGGATGGCCTGCGACTGCATCAGCTGGTGCGACATGGACATCATGTGGCTGCTGTACATCATCGTGTCACCCATGCGCATCGACTTCTCCATCTCCTCCTCCTTGAGCTTGCCGAGCCGCTGCATGAGCGCCTCGCCCTCCTGTGCGCCGACCCACTTCGGGTGATTCTGCTTGAAGTTGATGAACGAGCTCTCCATCTTCGGGTCGTTCCCGTACTCTTTGAAGTCGAACTCGGCGAAACGGCAGACCGCGCCCGTGCTCGGGTGCACCAGCGAGTGTGAGCGCAGGAAGAGCAGGATTTCGCGCGACAGCCGCGGGAGCGACACGCACAAGATGTACGGCGCCATGATCACCGACAAGCACTCCTGCGCGAACAGCACGGCTTTGTACGGGAAGACCGTCGTGAACGCGTCGCGGACGTCGAAAGAATGGCACTGGCCGCGCCATTCCTTGGGGAAGTAGTGCGTCTCGGCCGACAGTTGCACCATGGCTTCCTCGCAGTCACCTCGGACCAAGAACGGGGACGCCGATGTCGTGAACGACCGCAAGAACGCGAACACACCCGTCGCAACGGTGAGGTACCAGAAGAGCTCGTGGTCGAACAGCGTCAGCTGGAACATCAGGGACTCTTCCACCAGACCGATGGCAATCACCACAGCAATGAGCGCACCAGCACAGAACGACACGCCGCCCGCGATGATCGCGAGCGGGCCGGCCGGGAACATGGACAAGTAGCGGTCCGCGAGCGGGTACGACCGTGCCATGCGCGCATCGAGCACGTGCGGGAGCTCGTTGTACTCACGGAACTTCCATAGCGCGTACGAGCTCCACCGTCGCGTGCCAAAGTAGTAGACTTTGTTCATCTGCCACTCCTGCGCCGAGAGGAAAAAGAAGTGCGAGACGCGGTAGAGCAGGATGAAGGGCGTGAGCACGAAGTTGATGACGCCGGCGATCACGAAGCGCTTCTGCAGCATCTCGACGTTGTGCACGACCGAGGGCGCGAGGTTGTTGTCAGCGTCGAACATCTGATCCACGAGGCAAATGTTCAGGTTGCACTCCATATTGCGCGAGCACATAATGTGCGCCGTCGACATGAACTGCAGCGACGTCGGCAGCAGGTTGGAGCCCTGGAACAGCGCGTGGTTCATGCACGCGATCAGGTAATTTTCGCGGCGCATGATGCGACGCGCAAAGTCGTGCGGCGTCGACAGCAGCGCCGGGTCGATCTGCAGCTTGTACGACGAGATCTGCCGCAGGTTCTTGGGCACGTTGGCGCCGCTCACCAGGTCCAGTACACGCGTCACCACCTCGTCCCACGATACCGTCTGCACCTGCCGCTCATCAATGTGCAACCTGTCGCGGTAGAAGCTCTCCATGTCGCGGGTGTCGCGCAGCGTGCCGATGAGCTGGAAGGCGCGCGAGACCCAGTAGACCATGAACATGAGGAAGTAGAAGCCACTGATGAGACTTAGGAAGCCGTTGGTGTCCGCGTGGCACGGCACGAAATCCTCCATGCGCATCGAGCAGCCTTCCTCAGTTGGGTGGTTGTGGCAGTGCAGGATCCTGTCCCACTGTACGCAGCCGAGCGCGAAGCTCGACAGCGAGACGCTGAACAGGCCCTGCAGCATGCTCACCAGCTCCACGACCACGATGCACCAGAAGCCCTTGTGGTAGTAGTAGTTGTACAGGTTGATCAGGAACGCGTCCAGGTTGGCCACGCGGCCCTGCGCGTCCGGTACATGCGAGACACGAGCCGCGGGCGGCGCGGTGCTGCCGTTCCCGTCGCGGCGCCTCCCGCCGGGCAGCGACGCGCGCGCCGAGTCCACCACGTCGTGGAACAGCGTCGAGATCGCCGGCAGGTGGATGTTAGCGCGCAAAGAGGGCAGCGGGCCGCCCGCCGACGGCGAGAACTGCTCCTGGCCACCGCCAAGGACGCCGCCGGCGCTCCCGAATGGCGGCGCCGGGCTGTCCTTGAGCTCGTTCCACAGCAGCTCCTCCTCTTCCTCCTCCCCGCGCGCCACGCCGCGCCCCGCGCCCAGCAGTGACTCCTCCATGCTGACACGTATGTTCACGTCGGGTGCGTGCGGCCGCGGCGTCAGCAACCAGCGAGCACCGACGAAGACAAGGCGGCGGATCGGCGGCGGCGGATCCTACAACGTCAATGTTCTCGCGCTTCTCTTCCAAGCTTTTCTTCTTCCTTTCTCGGCCCACGTTTCGTACTTAAGAGAGAATATGCTGGTTTGTATAGAAGGGTATTGTGGGATACGGTATTGTATCCTCTCTACTGTGGACAGTGCTTCAGAAAGAGACGCGCGGTATTGTATACCGCGAAAGTTATTGTTCAATGGGTGTGACGCGGGTGCATTCGCTTAGGTACGATATCATGACCCACGCGCATCAGGAGTTGCGCTGCTCGTGATCACCACGGTTTACTATGGAGGCGACGCGCAAAGCGACAATCACCCACCAATGCTGCAGCTCGCCAGTCAAGCAATCACGCAGGGCGTCGGTGGCGATCCCCAGCGTCATTCCCGCCGCGCCAGCCACCGAACCACGAAATCAGCGAACCAGCGACGCGACCATGGAGGCGGCGGCGTTCTCAGTGCAGCGGCTGGCGCGCCGCGTCAAGTTCTACGCGCTCATCAACGCCTTCATCTCGGGCGTCGCGTGCGTCTGCTACGTGGCTGTTGGCACGGTGAGTGACGATGCGCGGTGGCGCTGTGTCGCTGTTTACCTGGCGGCTCTGCTGCGGATCATGGCGATGATCAAGTGGTTCGAGTGGATCCAGACGCGCAAGGAGCGCATCCTCGGAGAGAAGCGTGCGACGCTGACGAAGAGGCAGTGCCGCTCCATCTACCGGCGCATCCTCTGGCTCGTGGTGCCCACCGAGTGCGCCTCCTTCTGGTTCGCCGAGTGGTACGAAGGGCATGCTCATCTAGAGCTGTTGCCAAGTGACGCGTCGTTTGTGACGGCGTTCGTGTCCGAGTTCGCGCTCTTCATCCCCAAGTCGCTGTGCTTTGAGATCGTGTTCGACTTCTTCCACTTCGCCGCGCACTGGTACTGCCACATCAACACGTGGCTGTACCAGCACGTGCACAAGCGTCACCACCTCCACCTGCACCCGTGCGCGCTGTCCACATACGAGCAGGACGCGTTCGACCTGTGCCTCACCAACGTCGCGCCGTTCTGCTTGGCCACGCTCCTGAGCCCGCCGCTGTCAGCGCTGCAGCTTCAACTGCTGTTCGCGTACAAGACGTACGTGGAGGTCGCCGGCCACTCGGGGCTCGAGATCAAGGGCTTCTCTTTCCCGCAGATGCCGCTCGTGAACGCCGCCACGTCCATCTGCCTCCGCGTGCACGATCACGACCTGCACCACACGCATCCACGCTGGAACTTCGCCAAGCGCTTCTCGCTCTGGGACCGGTTGTTCAGAACCTTCCGCCCTGGGCGTCCTCTAGCCGCGTAAACCCTCTAAATATAGATGCAGCTGCTGCATGACGTCATGTGACCTTGGCGTTTGACGTGGAGGACGACACATTAATCATAAGGCCGCAAGGGCGAGCTGCGTGCGTCTATATCATGAACCCTGGCCAAGTGGCTACAGTTCCAGTATCGTGGAGATTCTCTACGCGCTAACCGAGCCTCGACCACGTTGACGACGAGCACCACGGTGCTCGCGCCTCGGCTTTGAACGAGTAAATGGCGGGCGGAGGGGGCAAGTGGAAGGGCGAGAAAGCGGCGGCGGCACCCGCAGCCAAGCGCGACGTGCCGGCCCAGCTCGAGCCGCTGGGCTACAAGCCGACGCCGAAGGAGGACTTCGACCTGGTGCAGCTCAGCAAGGTGGGTGAGCGCATGATCGGACCACACGACCAACTTCGTGGGGCTGATCGATCGTGCGATAACCATCAGAAGCCTAGTCAGAATGGGAAGCACGCCAAGTCGACGCGGCCGCTGGTTCTCGAGAGCCTGGTCGTCGCTCCACAGGTGAGTCCGACACGGTAGTTGATGTGTGATGGAGACTGCTCTGACTGTTGACCCTGTGGATTGCTGTCGCTGCAGTGCAGCATCACCTCGTGACGGAGAGCGTCGCTAGCTAGTGTTCGATCGTGAGCCGTCCAGTCCGTGCTCGTCTCCGCGCCACTGCTATAAACCGTCTACTGCATACTCCGCTTGTTATTGTATGTGTTCTCTCTAAATCGACTGTATGTTTCTGTTCTCGTCTCCATGTCCACGCCAATACTGAAGCACGATGCGCAGTGGAATGTGTTGGCGTCATTATCACCATCCTCCCACACTGATGATTGTTGCGCCTGTACTAGAACTTGCAGGGCGGACCTCGAATCGTGCACGTCCCAAGCCAACCGGAGTTCTTTGCTCGTCTTTTGTGTTCCTGCCCAACTGTCAGGTCGGTTCCCATCGCCGAGTGCTTGTACGATGTAGCAAGCACATTTCTAGACCTTCCAGGTGATCAAGAGACCGCGATGGCCACTCCACCGAAGCCGAGATCGATGCACGGACTCAAGCTGTTCGTGTTCATCAACCTCATCGTCGTCGGCGTCGCGACGATCCTCTACGCCGCCGACGCAACGCTTCGCGTGTGCGCGCTAGCAATCCTCCAAGATGGTGTCGCAAGCAGGCTGTCGGTATTTTATGTGCTCGCTGTCGCGCGCATCGCGTTGATGGTGAAGCTGTTCGAGTGGATCGAGACCAAGCGGCCCAAGATCTACGGCGACAAGCGCCGCACACTCACGGACAGCCAGCGCCGCGCCATCTACTGGCAGATCCTCGCCTACGTCGCGACCACCGACGCGATCCAGTTCTGGTACGCCGAGCAGCGCGCACTGACCGAGCAGGAGAACTGGGCGGACACAGTGCTCGAAGCGGCGGCGTTCGTGCCTAAGTCGCTGTGCTTCGAGCTAATCTTCGACTTCTTTCACTACGCCACGCACTGGTACTGCCACCGCAACGCGTGGTTGTACCAGAACGTGCACAAGCGGCACCACCTGCACTTGCACCCGTGCGCGCTGTCGACCTTCGAGCAGGACGGACTGGACGTGGTGCTGACCAACTTTCTTCCGATGTGCGTGACGATCGCCGTCGGCCCGCGCTTCACGCTCTTCCAGCTACACCTCCAGTTCGTCTACAAGACATACGTCGAAGTGGCCGGCCACTGCGGGCTGGACGTCTACGGCTCGTCCTTCCCGCAGGGGCCGATGCTACACGAGGTCTCGGGCATCTGCCTGGAGGTGCACGACCACGACCTGCACCACACGCATCCAAACTGGAACTTTGCCAAGCGCTTCTCCATCTGGGACAAGTTATTCGGCACGTTCTGCTCGGGGCGAGTGGCGGCGCGGAAGACGATGCGCGTCCGACGCTAAACGTAGCAGCATGCAGACGTGGGGGATCACCCGTTGGTTGAAGACGGACGACTGGTGCATTGGCCCAGGAAGTCGATTCAGAGAGATGAGAATACCATCGGTCGGCTGCTCTGTTGCGTCAAAACATGGATTCACGTTAGTGTTGACGCTGGCGCTTGGAGCTGCGTCCTTGCTTGTTCGCTTCATCGTCCTGGTCGCTGTCGAAGTCGCTCACGTTGTCTCCACTGGACGAGTCACCGTCGCTGAACGAGTCCTCGTCGGATGCGCTCGAGGCCTTGCGTTTGCCCAAAGATACCGTGTCGCTGCGGGTATCAGTTGTGGTTTCTGAATTGGGACGCTCAGGCTGTTGGACAGGCGCAGCCGTCGACGCTGCTTTCTCTACTACGGTCTCACTGACTCGTGACTCGGACGGCTGTGCATGCTGCGCTGTCATCTCCGCGGCTTTCCGATTGAACAGTTCGCGGTTGTGCTTGAAAATGTCGGCCTATTCGGATATTGAGAGGGAATTGAGAGTTAGATAAACACCGACGTGAATTGCAAATGGAGAGAAGACACCTACGATCTCCGGCATGAGACCGTCGTCAGCGTTCGGCTCGGCCATCAGCAGCCGGATGGTCGTTAACAGTGTGCTGATGTTCACAGATGGAAGCCAGGAGCCCTACCACACAGAAAGAGACAACAACACAAGAAGAGGACGTTGGAGGTGTAAGTGTGAATCCATTCTTCGAGAATCCGCAGCAGCAATACAACGAGTCCGTTGCTCGCACCTTTGGCTGCATCTTGAGCGTGTCGAGGCAGATGCGGCCGGCGTCGTCGATGTTCGGGTGGTAGATGGGCGTCGTGAAGCGCACCTTGGGCGGCTCGAACGGGTAACTACACTCACAACCAGCGATTAGACATCGTCCACGATATTATAGTTGTTTGTTCGCCACGCGCATGCCAATCCGCACCGTTCCGGGATCTCGATCTCCAGGCGGAACACGCCCTTCTCGTACGGCGACCCATCCGGGCCCATGATCTCTACGCACAACACACCCATCAGTGCGTCTGGTCTATCAGTATCCATAGTCCCTCACTATAACTACGAAAAGCGGGACGTACGCGCCTCCAGCTCATCGATCTTGCCGTCTTTCGGCCACGCGCTCACTCCTGACCACGGGAAACGGTACGCTCTGATGATCCCCAGAGCAACGCGACAACGCAGCCAGCGAGCGTACACGCTCGCTGTGTCTATAGAGCGTGATAACGGCGCGTACCGTACGGCGGATCCGTCTCCAGCATCGCGATCTCCTTACGCATGCGCCCGCGCATTGCCGCCATTTTGAATCGCACAGGTTTTGGCAAGTGTCAGTGCGATGCACCAGGTCACTATAGAAATAGAAATGAGTCCTTTCCATAACAGTTTCTAACATAACGATGTGGTACACAACAACTATCGTTTCTATTTCTAAAACTTGAAAAGGTATCCAAAAGCTACACCACGAGTTGCGGATCTCTTCAACCAAGTCGCGCGTGGCATCTACATGGACAGTGTCGAGGTGCTCCGGTTTCTCGGCCAGGGCGGCCACGCTAGGTCAGTGGACGAGCACCAGGAGCACGATACTACTAGATGATGTGCTGATCCTGCAGTGCTGATGGGCGTGTATCGCTATTCGCTGTCGACCCGTGCCAGCGTCTTCCTCTGCCAGCGCAAGGGCTCCGATGAGCAGCTCGGCACGACTCTGTCGTCGCTCTGCACTGCGATCAATAGTTGTGCTAATCTCATGTCCTCAACTGTCAGCATTGAAGCGTATCCCTCGAGAGAAGCTCGTGTCGGCGCAGCAGGAGGAGCGGCTAAAAGCGGAGAAGCGGATTCTGCTGCGCTCACCGGCGGGAGCATTCCTCTGTCGCGGGGTCGACGCGTGGGAAGACGAGCGCGAAGTCTCGCTCCTGTTGGAGCACATTGATGGGCGGCCACTGTATCAGTGTATATGGGGATATCGGGACTCTAGACGGTTCCCAGAGCACGTGGCCAGGTTCTTTGCTGCTCAGATCGTGCTGGCGGTGCAGGAGCTTCATGGGCTCGGCTACATCCATCGCGACCTCAAGAGCGGCAACATCCTCGTGAGTCAGGCCGGGAAAGCCACGGTGATCGACTTTGGACTATCGAAGCGTCTTATGAGAGATGAAGGAGATGGCTCGCCAGCAAGAGCAAACTCTCTGTGCGGCACACCCTACATCCTCGCACCTGAAGTGTTCCAGCGGCGCGGCTACGGATTCGCCGTTGACTGGTGGTGCGTTTAGTTCACTTCCTCTTCTATGTTTGTCTCGCGTAACTTTGACAAGGGAGTTACAATGATCACAGGGGTCTTGGTGTGATCATCTACGAAATGGTGCGCGGGCGGCCACCGTGGGAGTACAAGTGCCCTCCTGGGTGCTCTCAAGAGCAGTACTACAAGCAGATTGCAGAGTCTCCGATCAGCTGTCTGGACGAGGACGGCCCTAGCGCATGCAACGACTGTAGTCATGCGCTGTGCTTGCTAATTCGGTACGTAGCGCGATGAATAAATCGAGCTCAGGGATGCTGGCAAACACAACTCACTGCGCTGACTGGTTCAAACACAGCCAATTGCTTTGCCGAGACCCTGACGCTCGGCTTGGCGCGGGAGGAGCTGCTCAGGTACAATACACACGGGTCAATGTTCACTTCAACGGCGGAAATGGGTGCTTAGACCGCCAATCTTGCGGTGTTTGCAGGTGATGGCGCACTCGTGGTTCGGCAATATCGATTGGGACGCTCTCCGTGAGGCAGGCGCTCATCCTGAGCGATTGGCCAGTCCCTACGACTTCGAGGCGGACTTTGAAGCATCACAAGGGCACTCAGGCGGCGCATTAGCGGTAGCGGAGTCCATATCCAGCGCAGAGAGCATCGACCCGGAGGTCAATGCGAAGTACTTTGCTGACTTTTAGCGCACGGAGCGAGGGTGAAGGCTGCTTTATGCTTTTCCATGCTTAATACATGAGCGAATGAGGAATGAAGAACATGCACGGTTGAGTGAATAAAAGCAGCCGAATGAGCAACTTCAGCGGTCATAACTCCTACACAATCGGCGTCACCAAGTCTTGCTCCGACTTCTGAGCGCGCTCGGACTTCAGGTTTGCCGCCTGCATCGCATCGTTCGACGCCGCAACGTGCTGTTCGATGAACTGGGGCATGTTGGGGTGGAATTCGTACCGGCCTCCGTAGAAGTCGACGTAATTGACGCCGTCATACATATAGCCGTCAGGAAGCGGGTCCATCGCCTGCCACACAGCGCGAAGTTAGCCAAACGAGCGCAAAGTCCGTGGATGTCATAGCTGCAAAAGTACTTACATGCTCCTTTTGCAACTCACGCTTCTCCTCCATCGTGACTGATAGCTTGGTGCGCATCTGCTGCTTCGTCGGATTGGCGAGAGTGTAGCAGCTGAGCAGCAGTTGATGCAGCTTGGTGGCATTGACCCCGACGCCGGTGACGCTCAGTACCAGGTCCGGCAGCGTATCAGAGGTCACCGGGGATTCCCGAAGACGGGCATGGCTTCCTGAGCACGCGTAGTCGAACACTGTCTCCGGATCGTCTTCAAACACCACTCGGCCCTCGACGCACCATGCGGACAGGCACATTTTTGTCGCAAACAGTTCGTTCTTGGCGTCAGAAACATTCGTTTGTGCAGTTCCGAGTTGAATTTTCTCCACAGCAATGGACTGTGCCAGGCGGATCCCCGTCGGCGCCTTCATTTCGGCGTCCAGCGGGTGAACGCTCTCGAGTGCTTTGCCCAACGCGGCGAACGGCGTTAGCACTCGCACTGCCAAGTCGATGAACTTAGACCGCTGCATTCCAGGGACAAGTCGGAAGCGATGTGTCTCGGAGCATTCGTGCAGATCGAGTTCGGAGACGTAGTTGATCCAGACGGGGTGCTTGCGATCGTCTTCGTCCCAAGCGGGGAAGTGCGCCTCTCGATAGCGCTTGTAGTAGACGTTCTCGAAGCGGTCGACGGCCAGCAGCGGCGTTACGGGACTCTCGAAGACGTGATAAGACAGCACCTGGAAGTCGGCAAACGGGTTGCATTGGTCGATGTGGTAGCGCAGACGCTGGAGCTGGGCAGATGACACCTCTGCCGTGTTGGTGAGTAGGATATGCGTCGCGAATCCGGCGGTCATCTGGTCAAATAGCTTCGGGAACGGCGTTTGGGCTTGCTTCGGGTCTGGTACGTACACGCTCGTCGAACTCACACACGCAATGATCGCGCCCAACTTAACAGCAACGGATGAGCTCGCTGCAACCATGTGGACAGCACAGGCGACCGTGATCGGATCGATATAGCCAGTGACCGCCAGCATGACGCGCGGAGGCAGTGTGAGATGCTCGCGGCCCTCAGCAATCCGGCTCAGGACTCGGTTAAGTGCTGACACCGTCTCGGAGTACACCCGCGCTTCGAACTGTGCAGGCTGGTTGGTGACTGCTGACTTGCGTAGATCGATATGCATGCGGCTCCAGTCGAAGCTCGCGGAGGCGATGTCGCAGATTGAGCGAGACATGCCGTCCACGTCGCTGCCTGGCACACCCACCATGACCGTCACGGGGACACAAAGCTTTGAACTGTGCGTTGTGTTAGGCTTTGGCAGCATGACGTTCATGCTCAGGTCTTTCGGGATGTAATCCGACGGGAAGAAGCGCTCCAGAGTCGCAGCGTCGCTGCCAACATGGCGCTGCTTGCTCACCAAGTGAGCACACGCGTCCTTCGTCACCTGGGGCAGCTCGTACTTCTTCATCTCGGCACCGCGAGGAGTTTCTCCATCGAGCTGCTGAGTGACGAGGTCGTGCGGGCGGTAGAATGGGATGTTGAGCCCCGACGCTGTCGCCTTCCAAGTCGACAGAGAGTGGAGGACCTCTGCCTGGAACCGAGAGCCCGAGAGCATCGGGATGTGTACGCAGGATGACTCAGTCGGGAACGGAAGCATCTCCGAGAGCTGAAAGCAGACGCAACAACCCACAGGAACGTTACCCGGTGGTCAACAACAGCGCCGAGTCATCACTATAATCGCTTCCTACCGGCATGGAGTGGCTACGCGCGTCCGGCTTGAAGCAGAGCGTCAGCAGCACGAGCTCTTCGTGATCGGACGACACAAGGTGGAAGCTCTCGACGTGTCTGGCGAACGACACGAGGAGAGGGTTGAAGTGGGGGCACTTGAACAGGAACCCGCCCGTGAACGTGCGCATAGTGCCGCGGACCATGGGCATTTCCTCCGAGTCTAGCAATATCATCGCGCTGCTCAGCTCGTCGAGCCCTGGCGCGTAGGCTGGCGCTGCTCCCATCGACCGGCTTCCTTGACCCGCTTGTGTGGCAGAAGTATCCATGTCGAGCGGAAGGATCACCTTGCCAAGCTGAACGCCAGGCGCCTGGAGCATGAACTCGGACTGCAGCGCTGTATTCAACGCTTCTTTAGCCGCCGACTCGCCTCCAGGCTGAGTCCACGAGCGAAAGTACGGGAAGGCCTTGGTGACGCAGAGACCGTCGCTAAAAGCCGTTTCATGCTTGCCCAATGGGCACAAGCGGATGATGAGGGAGTCCCCAACGACCAGAGAGCCCAGCGATGCTTTGCCTGCTGGATTGGTGCTGGGGACATTGGCAAGCTTGACGGAATAATACACGAGATGCCAGCCTAGCCGGACATACACGCTAGTGCGTTAGCTGTGGTGATTAAGTGAGAAATGAACGTGCAGCGACGTACCATCAGTGAGGACGGTGGGGGGCGATGTCGCACGGCCACACGCGTCAACAACTTCGATCGAGACTCGTAGGTGGTTCTCGATTGATTGTGCAAGCTCGATAAGGTGAGGCTGGAGCGTCAAGTCATCGGAGCGGGCCATAGTCTTGAGTATCGCTCCAAGCACGTCTGCCTTCGAGGAATGCATCAGTTCCTCGAGCGCTTTCGTGGTAAGCGAGTGACTAAGCTGCTTCGAAAGCGCGGCCATGCTTGCTTTGAAAGTGCGGAGCAGCACAGAGTATAGCGCAATAAGCAATCGCGTGTCCTTAGCACTCGACGTAGCCATCTCGCGCTCCGCATCTGTCGTGTACGTGGGCCCATGCCGCTCCTGCTGCTGTTGAACCAGCGCGTCAGAGTCGACAACGCGTTTGCAGACGCTCCCCGTCGCGAGGAAGTACGTACGGGCAACACGAACGCCGCTGAACGGGTCTTCAGCATGTACGAGCATGTGGGTCGCTGGCTGTTCGGATGTCGGTCCCGAGGTCGCGACAAAGGCAGAAGAGGATGATTTCAGGGTCATTGAGTCCGACCGGGTGCCGTAGAGAACCTTAGCCCCGCGAGCCGGAGCGACAAACAATCCGCGCGCAGGGTACTGCGTCGTGCCGAACTCGTAGAAGCTCAACAGGTCGTCGGCCAGCTCGCTCTCGGACCATTTACTACGCACTTCGGGTGACTCGGCGTGATCCAACTTCCGCAAAAACTCGTCAAAGTGATGCGAGAGTAGCGGCTCGCTCTCCATCACCAGCCGCCGACTGGTAAACTCGTCCAGCTGCGCCATGATGGCCGTCAGCTCGCGCGAGACGTTCACCACGCTGTGGTTCATCGTAAAGAACCCGCGGCCGCGCGATCCGTCCTCTTCAAGCCCGTAGGACTGCACCAGCGGCCACTTCTCCGGGATCATGACGTCCGTCAGGTTGTCTCCATGCTTGTCCATCCCGAAGGGCACACCGATGCGCGGGATGTTGGCGACCATGCGCTTGAACGCTGCGATCTTGCGCACTTCCTGTTCGTCCGGATCCATGCCGTCGTGGATCACGAACTCGGACACGTTCCTCCATTTGGAGATCACAGGCAAGATCGTGACGGCCGCATCGCTCTCGGACGAGTAGAATATCGAGACGGCGTGGCGGCGGATCAGCAGCACGACGTCCTCAAGCCGCTCGCGCTCCTGCGAGATCACCTGCTCGCCGAGCAACTCCTGGCCGGAGCCTCCGAGGAAGAGGTGCTTGAGCACGGCCTGGCAGACCTGGGAATGGTAGCTGTCGACGCCTCCGACGATCAGAATCGCGTCGATCGAGCTGTCGCCCTGCCCGTCGGCATTGGAGCACAGCGCCTGGAGCCGCTGGACGCGTCCCACCGAGTCGGAGCCTTTGAACTCGACCGCCTTCCACGACATGATGGTGGTAACCACGATCGTTGGTGACGAGTGTGCGATCAATTAGAGATCACGGTGAGGAAAATATCGCCTCGAAGAGGCCGCGAAAGGATCGGGAGGAGACGTTGCAGGTGAAAGGACGCCGCGACTCCTCGTCCGCCTATGGACCTGAATAGTGTACGGTCATGCTGGACCAGAACTTCAACCGCGTCCCATGTAATTCTGGTCGAGTATCCGAAAATGATCAACGGGTTTGAAGGACTTCCAATCAGGACTGTGCAGCCGAGGACGCGCCCATGAGTGATATAATCGCATTATAACAGCTTTAAATGTTGCAAAGTGCTTCCGAATGCCCCCCTCGCATCAGAACAGGCGATTATGTGGGGCGATCCATGTTGCGCTTCTCGATGAGTGGGGCGCTCTCTTCGGTGGCTGGACTCACTGTGCGACGCCCATAACTCTATAAGCGAGCATGTGCATACCATGACACATGCCTTGCCCGTGATCCCGAGCTTGCCCCAGCATGTCCATCTTGCTTTTCGCTTCACTGAAACTAGCACTGCTTCAAGCCCTTATCAAAATCATCTCAAGCAGCTTTTCCATTCAAACACATCCAACCTTTACAATGAAGGCGGCATTGGCTCGGTTTCAGTGGTCACACGCGAGTGTTGGACCCATCGAGGCTGCCAAAGTGGCCGAAGCGGTCGCTGCGTCGGATGAC
>JAASGW010000048.1:0-84718 GCA_023334395.1 Phytopythium sindhum
GCTTTAACTATAGACTGTACGGTTCACCGTACAGTGCTATAATAAAGAAAGAACCAGGAGCTTTGTGTCAAAATGAGAACTGTATTAGTTGTTTAGCGCCTCGCTTGCTTGGCGCAGGGTCCTAACCTCCTAAATCTAGTGTATGCATTGTGACAGGCACTCGTGATTGGCCACGAGCGCCGCACCCTAAATGAACGACTCTTATTGGCTAGCAGTGTCCGCTGCTGGCCAATGGGAAGCGCGCACAGCCATGGATGGCTGTGCGGATGTGTGCAGAGAATAGTGTGTGCTACACTATTCCGTCAGGACCCGAACTCAGAGTAGTGTGCCGCACACTACTCTCTAGAGAGTACGGTACAGTGTCATACTGTACTGTACGTGTAACCCAGTTACAGACGACCCAATAACGACCCCCCGCTATTTTTGTTTCCAAAGTTGACATCAGATTTAGCAGACATAAAACGAGTTATGCAAAAAAGATAGTTCTCTGTGGTACCTCGAGTGTTAAACTGCAGACAAATCGACCTCAAGTAAATACAGGGTAAGGGGTCATTTAGAATACCATTAGCAAAGTTATTTTTGACACTATAAATTACCAAATGCTGCGCCACCACTGCTGTTTTCAAATACAAAAAAATACAGACGGACCAGATTTGGCAGTGAAAATGGCAGTACGGAAACAGCTTCATTGTGTTGAAGTCGACCCTTGTCATGGCAACCAAGGAGCGCGGCGTCAACTACAAGATCTACGAGGACTAGTCGCTGCGCGAGGCTTGACCCAGTAAGCTGAGACCTTGTCGCCGGGATTTATCACACTGGAGACGACTTCTATGACAAGATCAAGCAGACGTTTGACGCTGAGCTCCAGCGAACAGGCTCGTTTGTTGCCGAGCGCTCAGCGAGTTCGTCGGGTGCTCAGTTCCAAACAATATCTTGCGCCGTGTCCAAGTTTGTCGCGTGCCACGAGACAGTTCAAGCTCTGTGGGCGAGTGGACGCTCGCCGATTGACATTGAGCATGGCGCAGCGACTCTGTACAAATTGGCTAACTAGGGCAGCTTGCTCAAGTTTATGCAGCGTTGGTACGTGCTCTGCGACTAGCTGTAGGTTGGCCGTCCCGAATTGGTCGACGACGGCATCGCAAAAATGTTGGAAGCACTTGCTGATTGGGTCCAAAGCATTGCTGCAGAAGCCACACGTGTCGGTCATGGAAGGCGCGGTGTTTGTTTGGCGCCCGGCCCAGTTGTGATTCTTCCGGAAGCTTAGTGCCTGTCCCCTGCGATCGTACGTGAAAAAGCAGCTCATTCATGTGTCCTTCGTTCTCGTCTTCCTCAAGCAAAGAACGCACGTTGCGCAGAGCTTGACGAGGATCCATCCCGTCGGCAGCTTCAACAAGTCTGTGCCTAGCTGAAAAATGACTGCATTGGTAGGGTGCCATTTTGCAAATGGGATATAAAAAATAGAACTGACTTTGCAATGCATTTATCGGCCAGATTGAATAGCAGCACTGGCGGAAATACTCTTATGTACACTCCTGCCTGTAATAGGCCCTAATGCCTATTACATGGCGCAATCCAATTACGGGTTAGTGTGCACCACACTAATCCTCATGGATCGCCGGGTGTCGTAAACATGATGTCTGATTCATGTTTATACACCAACACTCACGGTAGTGATCAATGATTACGACCGCATGGAATGTTCTCGAACATTCTCGAGTGTTCTCTGCACACGTGTCTTTGTGCATGATGATGGCTCCTGTTGGGAAACTATCTGGTGACGAGGCCGACGTGTCATTGTGGGTACATGTTGTTGATATTAGCCAATCACAACGTGCCACGTGGCAGGGAGGTTCTTCGAAGAAGAACCTCACATTGAAGTTCAAGTTGGAGAATGTTATCCTGATCCAAGCCTCAAGCTCAACCTGATTCAACCCAAGGTTTTACATTGCATGTGTAGGTTGACTGCATTTAACCCCATAGGACCCTAGTGGTTTTACGTTTGTAGGATTCAGGAACCATAAGCTCATTTCAATTGAGTTGCAAATTTTCCGCGTTCTTCTCAAGTCTCCGTTTCCTCCTTCCCTCCAAGTCGGGAACCAAGTCTTCCTCCAAGCCCAAGCGTGCGTGCCGTGTTCTAGAGACTGTCGTGGACAGCACCCCATTACACTGCCCAGTTCGCTACAAATATAGACAGATTAAGTTAGCATTCATCTCGAGTAAATGGTACCGTAAAATACTTCTAGGTTCCGACAACTTCTAATATCCGACCCCACCCTTTCAGCCAATCAAAACTGCTGAATCGAGCTGGTGCCACTGTAGCTCAAAACACCTCTAGTATCCGACAGTCCTGAAATTGCCCAAACTAGAACTCGAGCTGTGTGCACCACATTATAAATCATATGCGAGCAGGGGCGAAAAATAGCGGCTGGCAGATCGTAAAACAAGATGGCGCCGCAGCGTCCTGGCCGCGCGCGCGCACCTGGCGGCAAGGGCGCCCATGTGCGCCAATTTAAGCGCATAATGGAGCCCTTCTTTGTGAAGCTGGCCATCATCAACGACTTTGAGCGTCACAACGGCGTGTGGCGCACGCTGGCCAAGTTTTACCCTGAGGTTGGGGGAACGCGACGCGACACCAAGCGCAAATCCATCTATCTCTGGCTAAAGAAGCGCGCGCACATTGAGCTACAGTGCAAATCGACCGCGAGCGCCAAGCAGAAACAGGCGCGGGAGCTGGGCACCGCCACGGTACTGCCCCAGCCGGCTGAAGAGGAGATCCTGCTCCGGCTGAAGGCGCTGCGCGGCGAGAGCGTCCTCGCCTCTGCCTTCATGCTGGAGACCAAGGCTCTGGAGGTGGCTGACGCGTTCGGCATCAATCGCGACTACTTCAAAGCGACCCGGACGTTTCGCCGGGGCTTTCTGCGCCGCTACAGCCTGTCCCTGCGCCGCCAAACTTGCCAAGGCCAAGTGTCTCCGGCCGACAGTGACGCAGCCGCGACGGCATTCCGAGGCATGGTGCTCGACCTCATGAAGCAGCACGGCGTGGACCGCGTGCATAATGCGGACCAGACAGCCGTGTTTTTCGAGTACTTACCCAAACAGTCAATCACCAGCCGCGGTGAGAAGACCGTGTGGGTCCGGTGTGGCGGAAAGGACAAGGAGCGCGTCACAGCTATGCTGCTTGGTGATTCAGCCGGCACCAAGTATGCGCCGTTCGTCATTGCCAAGAGCAAGCCCTCACCCAAGCCCGACTCAGCTGCTGAGAGCAGAGAGCGGCGCCAGGGGTTCGGACCGTTCGTGTGGAAAGAAGTGACGGATTTGCAGCGTCAGCACAACGTCGTGATCTACGGTAATGCTCGAGGCTGGTGGAACAGCGACCTCTCCATGGCTTTCCTTCGCCACCATTTCGGCGCCAGAGCGAACATGGCCTGGCCGGTGTTGCTGATATGGGACGACCTATCGGCGCACTGGACCGACGAGGTGCGTGAGTGCGCAAAGCAGCTCAATGTGGTACTCATTCCTGTGCCTCCTGGCTGTACAAACGTGTTCCAGCCAGCTTATATCAGCTGGAACAAGCCGCTCAAGACGCGGCTACGGGCGAATGGATCGCCAATCTACAGTACCAGCTACGCCAGCCGCGGCAGCCTAACACGCGCTTCAAGCTCGTCCCGCCAGCGCGCCCAGGCGTGACTGAGTGGGTGGTGGAAGCGTGGGGTCAGCTCAGCGAGATCGTGATCAAAAGCGGGTTCTCCTTCATCTCCAAGGACCAGGACGAGGTGGTGGACCCGCCAGATGACCCCGAGGAGGGCGTCAGCGAAGCGACGGCCGTCGCCGCGGCACTTGAGAGCTTGCAGCTGCTGGACGAGGAGGTTGGCGAGCTCTGTGCTGACAAGGACGTGGTGGAAAGTGTACTGGAGTCGCTGCTGTAAGCTGTAATGGGCTAAACCTGTAGCCATTACATGAAGGTTGGCTGTGTGGGACACACCACCTTCGGCGTGCATTATGGTTGACATGCGACAAAGCGAGTCCCACATGCACGGGTGACGTCATTACGCTGGGTGAATGATGTCACAAAGGGTTCCGAACGCAACGGAATACGGGACGAGTCGGTAAGCACCGCTGACCGTAATCATGTTCGGAACGATGGTTCTTGCACTTGAGGAACTGAGTCGATGACGCGTCGGACGCGACATCGAATGTTCAAGTGAGAGTCGCAAGCCAATCACACCGCAAGGAATCTTCCAAGAAGATTCCCAGGAGATTTAAGATTCAAGCAGATGGGTTGAACCTCAAGAGTACCCAAGGTTTTATATATCAGGATCGTAGGTTTTACATGTAGGCATGAGGTTTTAGGAGTAAAACCTCTAGGAGCCCTTCGGGTGCATTAGGAGCAGCGCAGGAACCATAAGCCCATTTCAATTGAGTTGCAAATTTTCCGCGTTCGACTCAAGTCTCCTCTTCCTCCTTCCCTCCAAGTCGGGAATCAAGTCTTCCTCCAAGCGCAAACGTGTGTGCCGTGTTTTGGGGACTGTCGTGAACAGCGCCCCATTACATAAGCACGCAATGGTGAAATGGACTGAATTGCATTGAACAATGTACTGTACTGTACAGTACAGCACAGTACAGTACCGTACCGTTCGGCACTGTACTATTTGATGTGCGAAACATAAAATTCTGTTATGCAAAATCTATTGATAAATTGTTATTTATGATAGACCTAAATCTTTCGAAAGGTCAGGTGTCGGATGCTAGAAGTATTTTACGGTATGCTAACACCAAAGCTACTGACAGAGGGGGTGAATACATCCAACACAGTCAAAAGGGTTCGGTTCTGAGAACTTTGAGTGCAAATAATTCAACGGCCAGCGACTTTTCCTTTTTTATAATCCCCTGATCAAAATAAAAATGAGCACAAAGATTTTACTAAAAAAGAAAAACTTGACGCTCTGATTGGATAACCTGAGCTCAGAAAGCAATTTATTTTGCTGAAAATATCATGCACGATAAATCTAGACTTGTTAGGTTTTCAGCAAAACACTATCTGGATTGATGAATATCACAGCTGGGTTAAGAGCTTTCTGTAAGCATTGAAATCGCAAAAAAAAAAAAAATAAAAGAAATGCTGCATTAGGTCAATACTTATGCCAAGAAAACGTGTAGCTCTCGTTTATTTTGCGATCAAAGAAGTACTACATGTAATAGAGGCTTTCAGTGGAAACGCAAAACTAAACGTCCGTATCGAAAATCACATGAGACCAATATATGTTACACCATGCAGTTTTACCGTACACCGTCGTTTCAGGCATACCATTTTACTAAAGATAGTAACAAAAGTATGTGGTATCTTTGTTGAGCACAAATAGTACCGGAATCAATGCAATTTTTTTTACTCGATTTTTTCTACATGGAAGCAAGCACTCCTACGGTTTTTCGGAAGGAGTTAAACGCAAAAGTTGAAGTGGTCCATTCTATGTATACATTGCTACCGCTTTTTGCATTTTGCGGTTTACCTGAAAGCCTCTAATACGAGTCTATCGGTTTGTAAAATAATAATTGCTTGCTGGGTTTGTTTGAGTGCACCAACCATGGCTCAGATCGGCGATGGAAAGAGAGACTGCAGGATCAGAGCGTATCGTAGCACGCTCTGGCGCTGCAGCTCTTCTTGCGAAAATATTTCAATTGAGATCGGTGTGTAAGATGCTGGTAAATATTCTGAGCCTCTCCAAGCAACACACGGCCTTAAATTTATTTGGCCACAAATGCTAAAAAAGCACTCATTCTTAAGCTATTCCGGTATTCTGTAAATAACACTATTGTTCCAGGTCAAATGCGAAGAGCGCGAACACCCGAGAGAAAAACAAACTAAAATGCCCATTAATATCTTTTTCTTGTGATGTTGTTGACACCTCTCTTGCATTAGAATGCACTGTTGTTCGTGAGTTACGGTGGCGTAAACATGGACATTTTTTTTTAGATTTTTCGCAGACGTCAGCGCCTTTGCTGCTGCGGCAACATCAGGGCTAAGTTTATGGAGGTGCAACTATTGTCTACACACAAATCCCAAGTTATTCAACTAAATATAACTGACATAATTACAATAACCAGTAGATTTCCCCTAAATGATTTCATTTATATCTGAAAAATGTATGGAAAATAAACGTCAGCAATTGCCCTCCCGACGGCCAAAATCGACCGAAGTAGGTTGCTTCGAGGGCCTTTAGCATGCAAGCCATGACAGCTACTCATTCTTGGGCAGTACCTATCTAAGTTTGAGATTCAAAGCTGTCTGTTTGTGCAAACGGTTTTACTTCTTGAGTTTTATTGCAGCTTACGATTTCAGTTCAGTCTGATCTCCCAAAACCGATCTACTTGAATCGCGAACCCATGGTTAAATTCTAAGGACGAGAAATTTTGAACAAAGCACCGGGGATTTTCCAAAAAACTCGCACTGTTTATCGCGCAATTTGCGATCGAAGTTGCGACGGCCTCACGGTGATCTTACGAGAAAAAATACGAGCGGTGAGAAGAAAGTTGGCGCCAAAATCATCGCAAAATGTGCCCACGTAACTTGGTTAACTATACTGAATCGTGTCCGTTTCAGCGGCACCACTTTGCTTCACGTTGGCAGCTTGGACGACTTGGTACGAGCGGCATGATGTTGCCCGCATAAAAATAGAGACGATCTACTATTTTGATTGATGTCACTCAAAATACGATTCGTGCCAAACAAACTGTGGAAATAGCTTTTTGGTTTCTGCGTTTTGTGAGCGAATTTGCGCCCGCTAATCCCTAAAAATGCGAGCAGAATTGCGCCTGTCCTTTTCTGAAATGTGAATTTTTTGAAAGACTCCCACTGTCATTTTAATGCAGCTGACTTGCGTTAGCACTTTTTCAATACCACAATATGAACAAGATATTTTCGTTTAGCTTGGACCATTCGAAATCGAGCCTGGTGTATCAATAAACAAAACTCCATGCTTCCAAAACGGAGAGAGCAAAAAGAGGAGAGCTCCATCGCACAAACGCCTTATACTATTAAAAAATGTGCCAATGTCCAGTCACTCCCTTGTTTATTTTGCGACAAAATGTCTTGGCACCACCACTGAATGATATTCTATTTATAATGACCATACATTTTACCCGGAGCCAAAAATGCTGGTACTTCACTGGCGACTGACCTTTTGTGAATTATCTTGAGACTAACCATTTTACTGAGCTGCAGGTTACAAAGACTTGGTTAAAATAAATCGCCCTAATTTATGTTCAATTTGTGAAGTTTCACTAACAGAACGATGCAGTTTAGTGCCGGTGTGAAGAAGCGGGGCTTGCATTCAATCCGCTGGTACGCTATTGATTCAGATTCGAATTGCACTCCTTCCAATTCATATTTGAGTCGCACTTTTGCATATTTATCACCGCTTTTTGTCGAATTGGAACGAGCGGCCTTGGCCCCAGTCACGAGCAGTGCCGTCCCCCTCTTTGGACCGAGACCGACGGAACGCAGTGTGAATCGATCGACCGGCCGCCAGCTCCCGCGCGAAAATGTCGTCTGGTTTCGGGTTCAAGGGCCGCGAGGGCCGGTGCTACCGCTTCTGGAAGGACGTGGAGGAGTGCAGCGTACGTGTGGCGCAGTGCTGTCGAGCGGTGGGTGGGTGACGAGGCCGGGACTCACGCGTTGGATGTCTGAACAGCGCAACACCGAGGTGTCGGGCCAGTGCACGCAGCAGGTCGAGGACTACATCGAGTGCCTGCACCACAAGAAGGAGGTGAGCGGCGTTCGATGTGTCTTGTTGCTGGTTTATTTCGCTCTCTAACAGTCTCTCTGCGTCATTGCGATCGGTCCAGCTGTCGCGCATGAACACCGTGGTGGCCCAGAAGGAGAAGAACGACGCGGCGGCGCGCCACGGCGGCGCCAGCCACGGCAACGGCGGCCACGGGCATTAGCGATCGCGTTCGTTGAAGTCGTCGAGTCACCCGCCAGCGCCTTGGATCCAACTCCCATACTACGAACGCCCTTGCTCCCGAGAGCGTCTATATAGCAAGCGCCTAAGACCGAGATAATGGCAATCAAGGGATAAAAAGCTGCCACGAGTTGTCCCCCGACCGAGAGGCAGCACCAGAGTCCTGCAGGTCGAGTGTATGTGTGTGTGTGTGTGTGTGTGTGTGTGTGTGTGTGTGTAGTGCTGCCTTGACACCTCGCATCGTGTCGGGTTGTAGTGCAGTCGTGCTCACAGTCGTATCAGCATCCGATGGCGCTTCGATGCCCCACCCTGACAGAGCGGAGGGCTCCTGCCGACGCGCATCGGTGCGAAGGAGATCTCCTGCGCTACCGCCTCCGACATATCTTGTCCACCGTGGCGGCGCTCGTACTTCAACCTTCGCGCAACATTTCCATACCCCCTCACCAATAAGAATAGATCGGGCCGACGCCTCGGCGAAAAAAGAAGAAACGGCGAGAAGATCAGCTCGCTGATCGGCGGCCGATCGGTCGCTTCAATAGCGGGAGCACCACTCCCGGACCAACGACGGCAGGAAGCGCCGGTCGAGCAGCTCGAGCACCGCCCACTACGTTGGATGCGCTGCTAGACGCGAGTGATGAACAAGTACGAGGAGCTCAAGTGCATTGGGCGCGGCAGCTACGGGTCGGCGCACCTGGTGCGCGAGCGCTGCTCAGGCGACCGGTTCGTGGTCAAGAAGATCCCGATGGAGCTGCTGAGCGATAAGGAGAAGGCGCAGTCGTTCCGCGAGGTGGAGCTGCTGGCCAAGCTCAAACACCCCAACGTGGTCGAGTACAAGGAAAACTTCGTCGAGGGCGACGTGATCCACATCGTCATGGCCTACTGCGACGGCGGGGACCTGGCCGGGCGGATCCGCGAGCGGGCCGACGCCAAGAACTACTTCGACATCGCGCAGATCCTCGACTGGTTCGTGCAGATGGCGCTGGCCATCAAGTACCTGCACGAGCAGCGCATCCTGCACCGCGACCTCAAGACGAGCAACGTGTTCCTGACGACGGAGAACGTGGTTAAGCTCGGCGACTTCGGCATCGCCAAGACGCTCGACTCGACGCTCGACCAGGCGCGTACCATTGTCGGAACGCCCTACTACATGAGCCCCGAGGTGTGCGAGAGCAAGCCGTACTCATACGCGAGCGACGTCTGGGCGCTCGGCTGCGTGCTGTACGAGCTTGTCACGCTCCGCCACGCGTTCGACGCGCCCAACATCCTCACGCTCATCCTCAAGATCGTGCAGCAAGACGTACGTCTGGTTGGCGCGATGAACAGCTCTGCTCTCCATACTAATGCGTTCTTTGATCACGCAGTTCGCCCCCATCCCGCCGCATTACGACGCGCAGGTGCTCGAGCTGCTCCGGCAGTTGCTGAACAAGTCGCCGGATCAGCGACCGTCGATGGAGGAGATCCTGGCCAAGCCCTATATCCGCAACCACATGCAAGGTGCGCTTGGTTGTAGGTGTGAATGCTCTTGCTTGAAGCTGATTCACACTAACGATGGAACCTCCATCGTCGGCAGGGCTCATCGCGTCCGGAGGGTCTTTGCGCATGAATCCAACTGTGCGGCGGCCTGCGGGGACAATTAAGCGGCGTGTCCACCCGAAGAACACCCAGCGGCGATCATCAGGCGAGCGGAGGCGGTTGCGCGCCGCAGCGGGAAACAATGTCAGCATCAGCATCAATGGAGGGGCTGCTTGGGCATCTGCATCCTCTCCAACAGCACCGCAGCAGCAACAACAGCGGCAGGCGATTCAGTGGATGCCTATTACTCCGCACAACACGGACGACGATCAGGTCCTGCACGCGAACGAAGATGATCTGGAGCTGATAGAGGCGAGCATCCTGGAGGAGTCGCAACTGAACCTGCGGCTACCGGAGCGGAGTATCACGCCCGAGCCTCTACTAGTCGATCCGATGCAGCCGAGCATCATAGGAGAGGACGGCATTGCGGACACGTTCCAGCGGCAAAAGCCTGCGACGGAGTTCTCACCCGTGGCACCACATGCGAGGACCAAGGTGGCAGCTTGGGGAGAAAGCCTGTCTGCGGTCGCAGCGACCGCCAGTGGTGCGAACGACGAGGTCGACCACGATGATGATGAGGAAGACCTGGACTTGCGGTTGCATGCCGAGGCGCAGGAGCTGATGAACCCTAACTTCCAGAGCGAGTACAGCGAAGAGTGCATGGACAGCCTACAGATCTACTACGGCTCGCAGCTCAAGGCACACCGACGGAGCATCGACGGGCGGTTGTTTGAGAATGGCGAGTCGGAGTCAGCGCCCGGCACAAACATCAGTGAGGCCACGCTGGTGAATAATTCGCGGTGGGGGAGGCGGCGTAGATCGATTCCGCGCTCGTTGGGTCACTCGTTGGACGATCTCTCACTGGACAAACGTCCGCCTGGGGTGGAGATCGGGGGTGCCCCTGCCACGTTCGCCGATGACGACGCTGAGAGCGCGTCAGCGTCGCTGAGCGAGAGCGGCATCCTGCGTGAGCTCGAACTGGAGGCCGAGAGCTCGGACGACGAGAGCGGCGACGGGGACTCGTCGATGGGCGAATACGAGGCAGAGGAGAACTTCTATAGCGACGACTCGGACTTCTATGAGGACAACGACACGCAGTACAGCGACGACTTCGACGACTCGGACGCCGAGATCATCGAGTACGCCAACGACGAGTTTATGGACGAAGATGAAGGCGATGCGGCGGCGGTCAGTCCCCGTTTGCCGCACGGAGACCAGGCTAATGGTGGACACGCTTTCAACCCCGTCGGCTCGACTGGTGCGCCTGGGGAAGGGAGGGCACCGACTTCCCCGACTGGGAAGCGGCAGCCCGCCAAACCCACGACGGAGGTGCAGTGGGTCATGCGCACAGTGGCGCAGAGTCTGATGGAGAGTGGTGAGACCGCCGCGTGAGCGATCGTCACTGGTGCCTCAAGTAAGTGTTCGTTGTGTTTGCAAGTGTTGCTGTAGCTGTAAGTTTGCACGTTCATTGCTCTCCTGTCCTAATCCGTCGAACGAAAGGAGTGAAGCAAATGCGCACAAAACCCATCCACACACCACAAGAATCGATATGAACGCTCACTCTTGAGCTCTCCTCCTCGCCATTGAACTCTTCTGCGGGCTCTACGAGCTCGCGACGCTCTCGTTCGGAGATGCGCGGAACACCTTGAGGCCGTCGCTCGACTCGAGCGTGATCTGCTCGCCCGCGGGAAGGAAGTACACGCGCCCGCGTGTCAGTGTAAAGGTAGGCTGCTCGCTGTTCGCAGCAGACGCCGCGCCCTCGCCCGAGACGACCAGAAGGATCGACGCGCCCTTGCGAGCTGAGAGCGCCTGCTTCTGGTGCTGGCCTAGCTCGATCGCTTCGACCTCGAACTCAGGCACCGGAGGAGTGTATATCCGCGTCACGTCGTCGACACGCTCGCCTGAGGTCACCGACGGCCGCCCGGTCCGGTACGTCAGCATCCTGTGCAGCGTGTCCTTGTCGATGAACTTGGGCGTCAGGCCGGCGCGCACAACGTTGTCCGAGCCCGCCATGCATTCCATGCAGTCTCCCGACAGGTACGCGTGCGGCTCGTTCGCGCCGAGGAAGATCGCCTCGCCAGGCTTGAGCGTCACGTAGTTGAGGATGAAGGGGCAAAAACACCCGATGTCGTCCTGGTACTCGTCGTGGAGCCGCAGCACCAGCGACTCAAGGCTCGACAGCGCCTTGGTCGATCGCTGAGCCTCCAGCCGCGTGAGAAGAGCCTTGAGATGCGCAGCGATCGCGTCCTTCTCGGAGTAGATGAAGCAGCGGAAGAACTCCCGGAGCGACGCCTGCGTCGGCGCGGCCGTTAGCTGGTTCACGGCCTGTTCGCCAACGAGACCAGCGAGCTCTGGAACGGAGCCCAGGTGAGCGACAATCTCATCGATCGGCCGGAACTGACACCTGCATCATCGTAGGCGAGAACGATGGTCAGCGGATCCATCCGTCACTAGAGTACCGCTTCAATGCAAGCACACGTACAGCGCCTCGAAAGGGGTGAGTGCGATGGCCATCTCGGGCTTGTGGTTCGGGTCCTTATACAGCTCCGGGAACTTGGCGTGGAGCTCGCGCGCAAGCGGAATGTCGGGATGCGCCTGTTGGAGCCATTGACGAGTTCAAATAGCGACGATCAGCCATGCAACCCAAGTAGACAGCGTTGACGCCCCAGTATATGGACTGGCACCGACCTGGATGGAAAGCGCCTTCTGCACCGACAGCACCTTGAACAGGTACGGTAGGTCACCGTGCGAGTTACCGAGGAGCGCCGGGTTTTTCTATCGGACACATGCGGAGCACGGCGGACGTTAGAGACTCCCAATGCGACCAACAGGACGAGAGCCGCCTCGCACCTTAATGCATTCGCTCAGCAGCTCGGCAGGTTCGCCGTCGCGAATGACACGCGACGGGCCGTTCGGGTGGGTGCCCATCCTGTTGCAGCAGTGACAGCGAGGCTTCCGTCAGTGACCAGCCATCAAACCGAGTCATGGGACAGCGGCGTCTGCGTACCAGAGCTCGGCGTACGTGGTACTGGGGTCCACTCGGAACGTCTTGTCCGCCGCGGCCTGCAAACATGATGAGCATCACATCAGCCCCGTACATTGAAGGGTCCGCCTCAGACGCACATCGCACCTTGAGCTGCGCGACGGAGCTCTCGATCCCGGGCTTACCCCACGCGTAGTTCTGGGCGACGCACTGGAGCTCGAGCATACTTGGGCTTCGGCTTGTTCGGGTCTCGACACAATCTCCGCGGCGCGCGCAGAAACGGGAAATGCGTCGCCGAAGCAGCGCCGCGTCCTCGCAGGAGGGACAGAAAGCGCACGTGAGCGGGCGTGTCGCGTGTCGGAGGGGAACCCTCTCGAGGCTGGAGAGGGCCCGCAGCCGCTGTTAACTGCCGAGGGGATGAGGATTCAAGGTGCAATCCGCGCACGTCGATGGCGAGAAATGAGGCATCCACTTTGCGCGGGTGGGTCAAATGCCGCGTCTTGAGTTGCGCTACTTTACTCGCGCAACAATGAAAAAATACCCCAAGCACCACTCTGGACCGGTTCGCTTCCTGCAACATCGACGAACCGGGCGTACCGTGGATCACAAAAGAATGCGCACGCCCAGAGCCGTCGACTTTGTAACTTTTGCCCGCGATTCGTCCACTGGAAGCGGCGCGGCGAGCGAAAATGGCCAAGCCGTGCGAGGTGTGCGCCGCCAGCGAGTCCAAGTACAAGTGCCCCGCGTGCCGCCTGCCATACTGCAGCGCCGCGTGCTACAAGAAGCACAAGGAAACCCCGTGCGCGCCCCCGCCGGCCGCCGCTGAGACCACGGGAGGCAGCGACGCAGCGCCACCGACTGCGACTGGAGCGGGAGCGACTGCGTCTAACGGTGAGCAACGGCCTGTTAATGCGGACGCGCCTGTTGCTGCCGAGGAGACGGAGACAGAGGGCGAGGACGACGGGCCGCGGCTGACGATGGACCAGCTCGGGCTGCTCAAGACGTCGGAGTTCGTGCGCAAGCACCTGGCGAACCCGGCCATCATGCAGGCGCTGACGCAGGTGAGTGAGGCGCCGAGCTTCTTGCTTTCACAGCATCAGTCGCCACTGATCCCAGGCTCTGATGGTTGCACTGACTCGGGTCTACTCTTCCTTTTGCTCTCACCAGATTGACGCGGCGCCCGACCGCATGAAGGAGCTGGAGAAGGCCATGCTGGACCAGACGTTCGCGAGCTTCATCTGCCAGTCGCTCGACGAGGTCGCGGGCGCGGCGACCGCCACCCGCGCATAGATGACTCGACGCATTGCTGCTAGGACTAGGAGGAGGGCGTGCTGCAACGCGTTCATGTGAGAGGAGAGTTTTCGACGCCTTCATGCTTCAGATTTTGTACCAATAACAGACTTCTATCCGTTAAAGTCTCCGATCACTCCCACTTCACCTTCCAAGCCTGTAGAGCTCATTACTCCGAGCCGACCGCTTCGATCGACTGGGGACAAGATGGCGCGGCGCGGGATGCACACGCTGATGAGCTCGCTGGTGCCGATGGTGCTGGAGCAGACACCGCGCGGGGAGCGCGTGTTCGATATCTACTCGCGGCTGCTCAAGGAGCGCATCGTGTTCGTGCATGGGCCGGTGAACGACGGCATGGCGTCGCTTGTGACGGCGCAGCTGCTGTTCCTGGAGGCCGAGAACCCCGAGAAAGAGATCTTCATGTACATTAACAGCCCGGGCGGCGTCGTGACCTCGGGGATGGCCATCTACGACACGATGCAGTACATCCAGCCAAAGGTCAACACGCTCTGCATGGGCCAGGCTGCGTCCATGGGCTCGCTGCTGCTCGCGGGCGGCGAGCCCGGCCACCGCTACGCGCTCCCCAACTCGCGAGTGAGTCAATCAGAGAGGCTTGGCATGCTTTGAGTGATCATGAACTGACACAGCAATCCGCGTAGATCATGATCCACCAGCCGTCGGGCGGCGCGCAGGGCATGGCGAGCGACATCGCCATCCAGGCGGAGGAGATTATCAAGCTGCGCGCGCGGTAAGATCGCGTCGCGCTCAACGAGATACTATCACCTCCGTCTTCTTAGTGTACTGATCTTTGCTGCTGCACTCGTGGCGTTGGCGCACCCTGACAGACTGAACGGGCTGTACGCGAAGCACACGGGCAAGCCGCTGAACATCATCGAGCAGGCCATGGACCGCGACCTGTTCATGGACCCGGAGACGGCGGTCGACTTTGGCATTATCGACTCGATCATGTCGAAGCGAGGAGAGCCTCCTGCTCAGTAAGGAGCTACAACAAATGCGGCAGTCATCATACGGTGGCTACCACGAGAGCAAGGAGACGCCCAGACGAGCAGAACAGCTCAAGAGCCACAGACGGAACGCGTCGCTACCCGGCGCGACCTTAAACACGATTAACGATAGAGCGGCTCGCTCTTTAGTTCGTAAATTGTGTCGCTTCTTCATTGGCTCATTGACATGCAAGCGATAGGATACGGAGAGGCGCGCGGCGTCGTAAAGACAGTGGCGCACTCGCCCATCTATCCCTCCAGCTCACCCTCGGGCTCGTCCGCCTCGCCCAGCTCCCACTTGAGGTCCGGGAGGTGATTGCCGCGCTTGGCCTGCGTGTTACACGGTCGTATCAGCACCACATCGCACCACAACATGCACACATGGGAGGAACGTCGGACGTACCGCCTGGCGACGCGAGTCGGGGTTATACAGGGTGACGACGCCCATGAGCGTGGCGAAGCCGCCGAGCGCCAGGCCGAGGTGCTTAAGCGCGCGGTACTTGGGCACGTGCGGGGCGTCGAAGTCGATGAGCGTCTCGGGGGCGACGCCGTCGTTCCACACGAGCTCCGCGTCCTCGTGCAGCGGCTGCGAGGCCGCGGCGATGCGCGCGAAGGGCGGGGCGGGCGGGCGGTGACCGCCGCCGCCGCCGCGCGTGAGCTGCGCCTGCCGTCGGACCGTGGCGCCGATGCCGCCGCGGAGGGCGTGGCTGAGCGCGCGGGAGCTCATGGTACTTGAGGTGATGGTCTTCTCGAGTTGCTTCCCCGCTGGACGGCTCTCGGCTGCCCTCGTTCGAGGGGGAGCTGGACGACCGGAACGCGGCGGTTCCATACCGATATCGAATGGTATATTAAGTCGAATCGGTATTTTGGGGTCATACCGGTTCTTTTTGAATTTCGATTGGTGGAAATAGATTGACATTATTATTGACCAATCATATGGATTCATTCCGCTCGACGTTCGCGAACAGATGCTCATGCGCATCACTGATCGGCGTCGACGATGGCGATGAAGCGGCAGGTGCTGGGGCTGTACGCGCAGTGCCTGCGCTCGGCGCGCAGGTGCCCCGAGTGGACGCAGCGCGAGATGATGAAGGCGTACGTGAAGATGAAGTTCCGCGCGGAGATGGGTGTGAGGGACCCGGACCGCGTGCGGCGGCTGTTGGCGGACGCGCGCGAGGAGCTGGAGAGGATGGAGTACTACCACTCCGTGTACGCCGAGAAGCAGCGGCTGCAGGGCGTGATAGACCAGCCGAGCCAGGAAGCAGCGGCCGATCTGAAGGAGACGGCGACTGCCGCCAAGACACATCAGGACGCGTGCCCGCACTGCGGGACGATCTACCAGCCGCCGCAGGCCAAGTTCTGCTCCAACTGCGGCGAGAGGCGCAGGCAAAGCTAAGATATCAATCAATACAGAACTCACAGTTGCGCATTGGGTCTGCGATTGTTTCTTCTACCAAGCAAGGAATGTTATCACCACCACGTGCAAACCCACCGACGCGATAGCTACAGACGAGTACGACTGCGAAGTAGAGGAAGAGGAAGTCTACAGACATCGACAACCACCGACACGAACCAGGAGCATGCACGACTACACCATTGCGCCGGCCCAAGCGTGGGCTCGCTGTCTATAACTGCAGTACGCGCGATCAAACACAACAGGCGGCAGTCAGCGCGCCGTTACCACCCACCAGCAGGGTCGGCTCTCGGATCACAGCACGTACAATAAAAACCGGCCGACCAAGGACCAGCGCCAGGGGGACGGCCCCGAAGTGGCGCGAGTCCACCGAGCACGTCGGGTTGTCGCCTTCAACCCACACGTGGCCCTTGGGCACGATCACCTTGCCCTGCCGCGAGTTGTCGAAGCGCGGCTGTAGCTCCACCACGTCGCCCTCCTGCAGTTGGCACAAGGACGCCGCATGTAAGGTACGCACCATTACAAAATGCACGGACACTAACCCGTACCAGCGCGAGGATGCGCTTGCAGATGGTCTCGCCGTTGCGCCGCGTCGGGGAGCGCAGCAGCACCATGTCGCCGCGCTGGAAGTCACGCCATCGCCGCGAGAGCCGGTCGACGACAATGAACGATCCGTCCGGGATCGTGGGGCTCATGGACATGCCCATGCCGTACACGACGTCGAACATGTTTTGCTTGATCACGGACGCCCAGCTGAGCACCAGCACCGCGTTGCGCGCCAGGTGGAGCGCCATCTCGCCGCCTCGAAGGGATTCCCAGAGCTCCCCGTTGAACATTTTGTGGGCTGGGCAAAAATGCGATAAGATCATATGATTGGCTAAAATAGTTGATAACGGGATATCATTGGACAAAAATGTGATGTTGGGTGCGAGAGGCGTGCGCCGATGATGTCATGGCGGTGATCTCCGCTCGCCACCATGCTGCTGCGGATCCGAAGGCTAGTGGCGTCCATAGGCTGCATGGAGACCTCCCAAGTCTTGAGGTGATCATCCGCAGGTTTTACCACCTCGGTCGGGTGTGCTTGTTGTTGTGTCTGGTAGGATATCCAGCGCAGCACTAAGGAGTCGAGCGACCACCACTAGGCAGCAAAGCAGCGACACCAATGCCATTTGGCGTCGAAGAAGTTGTTTATTCAGAGTCGCCGGCTTATCTTTCGCGGAAGACCTGCGTCCCAAGCTCCTTCTGCATCCACTTGAACTGGTTGACCGGCCAGATCTGTAGAAGCAGCAGAGACAAACGCCATCAGTCAGCACCACCGGACTAGGACGTAGACAGCTGAGACTCATTGCCACACACCCGCATCACCACGCGCCCCTGGACCAGCGCGAGTGGGACGGGCCCGTAGTAGCGCGAGTCGTGCGAGTCGTGCTTGTTGTCGCCCTCCAGCCACACGTGACCCTTCGGGATCTAAGATACGCGAGGGACAGGACGCGTACACGAGTGCTGTCAGTTCTGACTGGTCGAAACTCGACCCTCCAACTCGATCGCTTTACGCACCTTGTGGAACTCCACTTCGCTCGACGAGTAGCGCGGGCGGACGCACACGGTGTCTCCCTCCTACAGCCGCCCAGCGGGCACCCATCAGTGACTCCTCCTCGTCTCATCCACGACAAGGACAGCTACGCACCTGCGCGATGATTCGCTTGCAGACCGTGTGGCGCGGGTTGGAGACGGACTTAGCGATCACGACCTCGCCGCGCTGCAGCGGGCGGAAGCGCGGCGAGAGCTTGTCTAGCAGCACGATGTCGCCGTCGCGGTTGAGCGTCGGCAGCATGGACGGGCCCACACACTTGATCGTGTCCGCCACCTGCAGCAGGCAGTAGGACACACCCGCGAACCGCGCGAAGCACGACAGCACCACGCCCACCTCGCGCAGCGCCACGCGCGCGTTTGACATGGGGCCGGCCGTCCGCTGGGCGCCCGTGGAGCGTCCGTGGAGCGTCGGGTGTCGGGCGCGGCGACGAGTAGATTATGATGCGGTTCGGGGCTGTTAATGGGGACTGGTCGCACTTTGACGGGTGTATAGGGTAGAGCACGAAAATCGTACCTTGTCGGATTACTATAGTACGTCGACTTGAAGCGGCCGACACGACTTCAGTATGGGATTGCGTTGAAGTCGTTGCTACAAGGCTATTTTGGGGCGGCTCCATGAACCCGTCGGCCCTCTCCTTCTTCTCCTTCGATGGCCGTTTCTCTCTCGCTGTGAGGCGTTGCTGTCGCCTTCTCCTGTATCAGTCGCGGATAGAGGCACCGAGTTCTGTGTCGAAGAAGAGGAGTGAGCGCTGATTGTGACCGCGCCATGGACGACGGCGACTCTGCAGGGGCGGCGGCGGACCTCAGTGTCCTTGATGGTATGTCCGTGATGACACCTCAGAGCTGTCCATTGGTTTGATGCACTGACTTGTTGGCGTTTGGTTGATGGCAGAGCTCATCACGGACGTCCAGGCCGAGGCGGGACCAGGTTCGTCGCGCTGCTGGAAGCTGCTGCCGGCAGACACGTCCACTGCCGTGAGGGCTGGCTTCAGTGCAGCGTTTTACTGACAAGCGTGTTGCTCATTATCACTGCAGACTCCCCCGAGTACTACGACGCCGCGGACCTGGATGACGCGGGCGACGAAGGCAAGCCAATGCTTGTGAATGGAGAAGCAGTTTGAGTCGCGTTCGTTCTGGCTGTTCAACGGACCTCTAACCCGTTTGTGAGCTCCAATTGACTTGCGTTCGCGAGAGCAGGGGGCATTTTCACTGCGGACGACGTTCTCCGCCAGTTGGACACCGTCACGCGGCTCTCAGGTGAGCTTTACAGCGGTGACTAGCGTCGACTGCTGCAGTGCAGACAGTCTAATACGTTGATGTCGCTCTACAGATAGCGATGACAACGAAGGGGAAGGCCACGACAGCACTGCTTCGGTCGAAGCCCCTACAAGTGCTCTTCAACGTGAGGCTGCTGAAGCTGACAGTGAGTTGGGCCACTCAGAGCTGTGTCCAAGACGTCGATCACTCAGTCCCTTGCCTGTTGTTTCTCTTTGTAGCCACAGTCGGAGAATATGCCACGCCGACTGATCAGGGCCCTGTGCAAGCTGTTAATGAAGACTTGGAAGACAGTGACGCCCAGATTGCTGGCACAGGGGTCACCGATGCCCAGGCAGAGTCCCCAGGATTCGATGAAGGAGAGCTATCCGTACCTGAAGTTCACGACTCTGCGGCCGAGAACGAAGCAAGTGGCGCTGGTACGGAGGACTCGATACAAATAGACGCTCCTGCGACCGAGAAACCCGCCACGAACATGAGCGACGAGCAGAATGGAGCGGACGATGGAAGAGGATCAGATGCTGCCCTTGACGGTGCGGCAGCTGCCGGCTCTACTTTCAGCACTGAGGCGTCGGATGCTCAAACGAACCCAGCCGACCCTGTGGTTTATGACATCAATTGCGGTGATGTCGACAACGAGCAAGAGTTGGAGCTACCGCCCCATCCAGTCGGTGGTGCTAGCGAAGACACAGCAGTCTTACCACCACCAGCTCCGACGACAGCGACAGTCATGATGTCGGGCTCGATGGTTCCGGAAGTGGACGACGACTCTGACGACTCGGACTCGGACGAGGAAGCTGATACTAATGATGACGATCTATCCGAGTCACCACCTGCACCAGTCATCTCTGCGAATGACTCAGCCGACGATGACGACGATGATGAGCTGGAAGTGGACCCCGCAGTCGCCAGCACCATCCAGCCGATCTCTCGAGCATCAAAGAAGGACAATGCCGACCAAGCCGTCGTCAAAGCAGGCTTGCCTGTCTTTAACACTAAGGCGGAGGACGTCTCGATTGGATTCGGCGATGAGATCCGAGTGGCCACCGTCGTGGTGGAGAGTGCGCTCGACAGCTCTGCGACCGTTAGTGTGAGCGAGAAACCAACCGGGAGCTTCGGGGGAGTGGACAAGAAGGCAGCGAACGCGAAGCAGCAGCAACGAGCAAAGAAGGACGACGATGTAGCATTCGGTATCGCTTATCAGAGCACCAAGAAGCAGATGTCATCGTCGCCGGTGGACGATGTCGACGAGTACACGCTGCCGAAAGCCCCGGCGTTTCCAGACGAGAAGGAATTCGAGCGTGAGGTGCAGATCGACAGCGAAGGATCCTTCTCGACCAAGAATGCGCGGCGTCAGTCTCGTAGCAGGCAGGAAAATGCCGACGGACGTGCAGAGGGCGCCGACGCAGATGGCGACGGCGAATTCAGCTTTAATGACGCGGCTGCGTCTGCTGCTGACGTGACTTCTTTCTCTGCGGAGGAACTGGAGGCACGAAGAGCGTCGATAGCAGTGCGAAAGGCTCAGGAAGAAGCGAAGCTGCTTGAAGAGCTTAAACGAGCGACCGACGATGAGCGAAAGATGATTGAGCGCGCTGAGGCAGCGGAGCATCAACAGCAAGTCGACAATGTCCCCAGCACTGAGTCGGACACAACTTTGTCGCTGGGAGAGCTGCACAACATGTACAAGCGCGGTCTGGGCGACCAGAGCGTCCACTTTCTGGATGAAGCAGCCGAAGGAACTGACAAGAGTCGTGATGGAGCTACTACTGGTGCTCCTGGACCAGACAACGAGGATCCTAAGACCAAGAAGACCGGAAGTTCTCCGCCAGAGCGTCTGTCGGTCATGGGGCGGCTGCTTAGCAAGCCGCACGCACTGACGGATGTGATCGTGGAGGCTGAAAACGAGGACGACGGTGACGGTCATGATGGAGACGAAGGGATTCATGACGGCGATGGTGGCCAGGATCAGGGCGGAATGTCGGCGGGTGACGCCGCGAGGTTCGGAGTCCGGGCGGACCGGCAGACGCTGCTCGACTGCAACGACGACGACGACGACAACGACGAAGACGGAGAGTGGAAGGAGATTCAGCTGACGGAGAAGGTGACGTCCACCGGCGCCAACAACAACACTGCAAACGACGGAACAGCGTCGTCCTCGTCGCCGCTGAAGCCCCCGCAGCAGTGGCGGATCTCGTACACGGAGAGCGCGGGGTACTTCGCGGAGGCGCCCGAGTTTCTCGACCAGCGCGACCGGATCGTCCCGGAGGAGTTCCCGGCGCGAATGTCGTGCTTCTCGTGCCTTTCGCGCCCGCGGTTGACGTTCCCAGGGGCTATCGACGAGCGCGACCGCGTATTCTGCATCGCCGCCACGGCGTTCGACCCGTCCAACGACGTCTTCTGCCGCATGCTCCAGACCATCTACGCGCGTCTCGTGCCGTCCACCTCGGCGCCGTCGCTCATTGGCGGCCACTGGGAGCAGATCGGCTTCCAGGGCAGCGACCCGGCGACGGACCTGCGCGGTGTTGGCGTACTCGCGCTGCTGCAGATGCTCTACTTGGTGGAGAACCACGGGGAGCTCGCGCGTCGCCTGCACTCACTGTCTCAGCACAGCACGCGCCACTTCCCCTTCGCCTGCACGCTCATCAACACGACACTCCAGTGTCTCGTGGCGCTGCGTAGCGGAGCGCTGTACCCGGAGTGCAACAAGCACGCAAGCGTCGTCGCCGGGATCAATATGGTAAGTGCGGTCTCGTTGTCACCAGGTTCTGGTGTCACACCTCTAACACCAGTTGTTGTGATGCCTGCAGCTATTCGTCGCACTGAGCTCCGAGCTCGCGGCGGAGCTGGCAGCGACTGAGGACGACATGCCGCTGGTGCTCAAGCGCGTGCTTGACCACGGACGGCTCGAGCCCATCGCGATCATCAACGCGGTCTTCGACGCCGCCACCAGCAGCGCAACCGGCTCCTCAAACGACGCCATCAGCGCTAGCAACGCCAACGGAGGGACTCTCGTGTCTCCTCCATCGCCGGTGTCTCCGCGAGCGCGGCCGAGTGCGTCGACCAACGTCGAGTTCACGGAGATCGCGCTGCACTCGGTGGCTGACGACTAGCAGCAGCGGGGAGATTGATAAACCGACAGATCAAATGACAACTCACCAGTCTCTAAAGGATTAGACTCGCTCTCGCGTTCTCCTGTCGCTACCATTCGACTAGCACCCGCATCTCAACTCTGTCAGTGTCATGGTGACTGGTCTGGTCAATTCTTCCCGACATAAATAATGAAAGGCATCGCTTCGTCAAAAGAGGAACGGCTCGTCGCGCGCTTCCTGGATCTCGTGGCGGATCTTGAGCACGCGCGGGCGCGAGTCGCGGCGACCACACGCCGCCATCACTGGAGGTAATGACGGGGGCGACACCAAGCCGAGATGATCGTGCTGGCTCAAACTCGGCGGAGACGGCGACTCGGGTCGAAACCTGGAGAGCGACAGATAGGTGTGAGATAAGCGTATGTTTCGAGGTCACCTTCCTCATCCTCGCAGTGTTTCGTACGTTCGACTGGGTCGACGGAACGACCCGCTAGCTGATTGTTCAGGCCTTGAAAGCAACGTCTCCACCTTTTCTCGCTCCATCTAGAACACAGTCAGATACTCGCAGCCACCATGAGCGAGTCGGCTCGCAACCTGCGAGAACACATGAAGCAGCTCGTACCTGATCCTCGAGCGACTTCTCTAGCGTCTTGCTGAGCGCGTGCAGTTCGCTGAGCGACGGCGGAGGCTTGGCGACGGTCCTCCGGTCCTCGTCGATCAGGTCTTTCTCCATTTCCAGACATCCCTACGCCAGCCACGAACAGAGTGAGTCTATACATTCAACACCAATGCTCTGTTGCCCCCATCTCACCTGGATGAACTCGATGTCCTCCAGCAGCTGCTGTCGCTCCTCCATTAGCGCCTCCTGCAGATCGTCTTTGCTAGAGTCGATCCGCTCGACAGTCAGCTGCTGATGGAGCTGCCACGGTTCATACACTCATCGTCAGATCCAAAGCAGCAACTCTTCACGTTTAGAAAGACCTAGCGACTGACCTCGGGCGACTCTAATAGTGTCGACACGGAGGATGCTGAGAGGGTGGACCCACGAGACACCGGGCGCTGCGAGCCCGAGGTTAGCGGTCTTCGCCCACCCCCACTGGTGCCAGGTCTGATCGGAATGACTGTGCCGTCTAGAGATTCTGTAGACGAAAGTTGTAGATCCTTCATGCGCGGGGTCCGGAGGGATCGGCTTGAGCTGAATTGGTCGAACGATTGATCGCTTCTGCTGCTTGTCCGTCCATCCTCGCTGGCCGACATGACGTACTCGAGGATCTCCATTTCCTTTGGAGTGTGAACAGGGAGGCGCGGGGACTGGAGCTGCAGATCGGTGGCCAGCAGCTTGAGCTTCTCGAGCAGCAGCGGGCGACCCGGAGGCTCCGGCATGGGCTGTCGTTTAATCAGCGCGTCCTGCTCCAGGAATGACCGACCCACGTCGTTGTATCGATACAGACGATGAGAATGAGACAACCGATGACAGCAGACAGAGGCACGGACGTACGCGAATGCTGTCGTTTTGCTGCTGGAACTCCGTCAGTATGTCCACGAGCGTGGCTAGTTCATTGCGCAGCTCCTGCCAAATGTGGACATTGTTAGACAACTGGGCAACCTCCGACACGCTCCACGCTCTCGCTCCTCGCACCTCGTTCTCAGCGATGAGGTAGTTGCCGATTGTGACGCGCAGTTCCTCTTCCTCCGACGGTCGGACTCGCAGCTTCAGCTCATCCCACAGCAGCTTGCGCATGAGGAAACACTCACTCGTCATCGTTGACCTCGCGTTTCGCCTTCAAGCCGTCTAGCGCGAGGGCGATCACCCACCGCAACGCGGCCCCGTGTTGCGTCTGGTCGATCAGCCGGACCGACCACCGCCCTCCCCTCTCACAGGCCGTGGTGATATATTTGCCCGGTGCCCCATTCCGCGCACTCCAGATCGACAGCACCGCGATATAAATAGCGCAGGATCGGATGATGTACTCAGGATCTTCTGGGCAACTGCGGCTTCTTGAAGTCGAGTCTTCATGCTGTTGGCCGTCTACGAGCTGACGTGGATGTACAATGGGTGGTGGCACCACACCTGGCAGTGGTGGTCGTCGCCTCCATCTCCCTTGAGCTGACCGTAGACGGTCACGACGAACACGCCCTCGGACAGGAACATGAATTGCACCTCGTGCTGGCTCTGCGTCGAGCCGTCAGCCCACTCGATCCGCTTCTCCACCATCCCGACGGCGTACACGTGCTCGTCCAGCGAATCGCTATCGAACACTTCCCCGTCGCGTGAGACTCGCACAGCAATATCCGCCATTTTGGCGTCGCCCACAGTAGCCGCTCCCCTGTGGACGTTCACCACGATTGGCACGAGCTCCAGGAGCTTTGCATGCACTTGTGAGCGCATCACCATTCGCAGTTGGGGCGCGTCAACGAATGAAAACCCAGCGGGCGTGTTGTTGGTATCTGCACCTCCTCTGCTGCCGTCTGGACTCGCGTCGAGCGTCACGGTACTGCTGCTGTTCGCCACCGCAAGCTCGAAGCTCAGCGGAGGCCGTGACATTTCGACGAGAATGTCCTCTCCTCCACTACTCGCCCACATGTTGTCGCGCACAACGAGGTGCCCTTTCGTCCCAAAGTACGTCTGCCACTCCAGATCAACGAGCTCGTTGATCACTGCGGCAAGCGAGCGACCGGTGTCCGCGAGCCCGTCGAGGCGCGGAATCTCGATGACCACGCGCTTGGACGACTTCCGGCTGATGTCGACTTCGCATCGTTCTGGTCTCTGTGGTTGTTCGTCATCGCCCCCGCCATGGGCGACTCGCCGTTGAAATCGCAGCTTGAACACCGTCTCGGTGGGATTCACGATCTGAATCACGACCAAGCAGTGCGAATGATCCATAGTCCGCGGTGATTTCCCTGCATGCTGGCCCAGCATGCGCTCTGAACAGCTTGGGGCGAGCCAAACGGCAGCGATAGCGAGCGATGGGAGCGCCACCGTCTCGACCGTCAGCTTGCTCTCGCGCAGGAACTCGGACGGAACTGCTTCGGAGTCGCCAACACCGTCGCTACTAGGCGTTGTGTTGCCGTAGATCACGCTCCATTCAAGCTGCTCGTCCTCGTCACCGGCCGTGGCTTCGTCCAGATCGCTCACGTTCTGCTTGAGCCGCACGGTGAACGGGATCCGAATGGCCTCGCCACTCGCCAGAGGCACCAGCGGGTCATTTTTTGGGTTAAGAGCGCACTGAACCACCGTGCGATCTGTCTCAATGACCATCGTCGACACCGGATCACTGCTGAGCGCCAGGTTGTTCATTACCACGACAGTCTTGCGAGCCAGCCCTCTCTTTCGGATGGCAATGGCGATGCGGACGTTGCTGATGCAACGCTGCCCAATGTTGCGCACTCGAAGCTCGCAGTGCTTGATCTCGCTCGAATACATCGTGACCCGTGCGTTGTTCCCCTGCCGGTCTCTCGCGACTTCCGTTCCCGCTTCAGCCATCGTGCCGAGCTCGACCAGCGACAGCGCGGCCAGTGGGAGTTCCTCCACCACTCGAAGCGACAAGCGTGTGTGAGGAGTCAATACGAATGAAGTCCTCACGTTCAACGCTCGGATGAAGCACCCCAGTACTTGGAAACTCCCAGTGCACAATGGCCGGATGCCCAACACCACTGCCTTGTTCTTTTCATACGGCGCCAGCGTCAGGGAGCACGGGTAGCACTCCACGTCGTTGGTGCTGACGCTGCTTCGCTCCAGCGCTTGGTCGCTGGTATCGGAGATCGGGTCGTCAGGGCCATCACTCGCATGTGCCACCCACGCACTCATCTGTTGGATCTCAACAGCGACGCCCAACGGGTTCGACAGCACCACCTGAAGCTCAATCGTCTCGCGCAGTGGAAACGCTCTCTCGTGCAGCGTATTCCAGTCTCCGTCCGTTCCATTGGCCTCGCCACCTACCTTCTTCTTTCTTTCCTGCTGTTGCTTTTCAAATGGAGAATAGAAGAAGTCTGACTTTGTCGCTGCGCCTCCCGATGCGTTAGCACCGCTGCTGCCGTATTGCTCGAGCGCCCGGACGCGACTTAACAGCGGAGCGTCCAGCTTGTGGACTGCTCGGAAGCGGTCGACGTGGAGGAAGGTTGGCAGCTTGGCCTGCTCGCGAAGCCGGAGCGACCCGCACTCCGTTTCGAGCATCGACAAGAGCTTCTTCTCCATCTTGACTACCTCTTCCCCTGACCGCAGGTTCCACACAGGTCGCACCGCGGACAGATCGAACAGCGCGTGCTGTTGCTTCGCGCTGGGAGGTTTGGGCCCAGCGTTTGGGTAGCCCGCACCGGCGCTGCTGGATTCGGTTTCGCTGGTTGATCGGTCGGAGAGAAGGTCCCGAGACGATGAGTTGAATTGACCTGCTGCACTTAGCTGGTCGGCAGAGCCAGCGGGCGAGACCATGGAGATGGAACCGCCATTCCCGCTGCTCGTGCTCAACGGGGTGCTGGCGTTGCTCGAGTTGTTCGTGCCGAAGCCATGCGAATGACCGCCGTGCGCGAACGAAACGAACGCAGGCGAGGCCTTGGTGGATATCGCATTTACTGCCGCTGAGAGCTGCTGCCTCGGCGTGGCCAGGATACGTGGGGTGTTCGCGATCGTGGACGACAGCGATGCCGCGGCGGACGACATGGTCGACGACGGAGAAGCAGCGAGGGAAAAGTAGCGCTTCGTCTTGGTCTCGAGACTCGGCGGCGGGGTGAAGTACACGCTGCTCTTCGTGTACAAGCCGGCGCCGTCGGGCAAGGTAGACACCGCTCTATTGGCGACCGCTGGACGCTGGAGGCTCTCGATAGCCGACGACAGCGCTAGACGCCCTTGTAGATCGATCGCAGGATCTGCACTCTTGCCGGGTTTACCAGCAGCCGACAGCAACGCGATGCTATCGCACCAGGACAGCATCTCGAGCAGCTGGATCGAGTACTTGCCAATCAGAAGCGCGTCGCCGAGCATCTTGGCGATCGCAAGAAGCTGGCGGAGTACATGGAAGCGCACGACCAGCCACGAGTCGTCTGGGACGGCACTCTGTCGGTCTGCTGCAGGCGTGAGCTTCTTGCTCTTCACGCGACGATACATGCTTGTGACTTCCCATTTTGTGGAGCTGTCCGTAGACGTATCACTCTGGATGCCAAGTCGTGCTGCGGCGATTCGTTCCAGCAAGAGCGCGGCTTGAAGATCCTTTTGTCGCTGAGGCGACGACTCCGGGGAGAACGGATTCGTCCCAATTGAATTCGAGTGCGTTGTGTTCCGTGTGAGCAGCACTGAGACTGCGTCATGCAGGAAGAACGCCATGCGCCTCCGGTGCCCCAGCAGTTCGAGCATGCGGCTTCCTTGGACGAGGAACTCTACCTGGCGCTGGACTGGCAGTTCCGGGAACAACGCCAGCCCGCGGTCGAGGGCGTCCCACAACAATCGCTTGACCCATATACTCTCGTTGACACGGTCGATTCCCGTGGGTGATGCTGATCCTGCAGCAGCTGCCGTCGACGACTGTGGAGAGGATAGCTGGGAAGCGACAGCGACGTAGTACCAGCCCACCTTCTCAATGAGCGAACACTCGAGCTCGGTCGTGCCCGCTCGAGCGTACAGCGTCACGGCCTCGGACGTCTTCTCGACGATCTCGACGACGAATCGGTCCTTCGCCTCCAAGTACAGGCAGAAGATGTATCCCTCCAGCGCCGCGGCGAGCCACAGCGCGTCGCCAGCGGCGCCCCCGCTCCGGCGCTCCTCCTCCCTCAGCAGGTCGATCGCGGCGAGGTAGTGCTCGAGCGCGTCGGGGAGGCAGCCGATCATGACGGAGTAGTCGCCGAAGAGCTTGCGTTGCCGGGCGATCTGCCGCTTCCGACTGCGCGCGTCTCCGGACGGCGCGGCGGAGCCCACGAGCGACGAGGAAGAGAACGACGGCCCTAGGTTCGTAGATGACGTCTGGACTGCGATCAGCGGCATGGAGTTGGCGTGCTGGACCTGCGACTGCGCGGGCTCGATGTTCGTGTCGAGCAGGAAGCTGCTCACGCCGGCGGTGTCCGAGGACGCGGAGCCCAGAGCTATCCCCGCGAGTGACTGCTGCTGCTGCAGCTGCTGGTGCTGGCGCATGGCACCCCGCACGGCGCCCTCGAGCGACAGCAGGATGGTGACGGCCAGCGTGTCCAGCACGACACGCAGGTGGACGCTGACGGTGGACTCGCCGTCGTCCAGCTCGTGCAGCACCGGGAACATGACGAGGTCATTCACGGCGCCGCACTCGTCGACCGTCGCGCGGTCGAAGCGCGGCTCGAAGGCGAAGCACTTGTGCACGAGCATGCCGGGGAAGTGGCGCAGCGACTGCGCGAATTGGTCGTAGGCCGCGCGCAGGTTGGGCGTCGCGGGGCAGTGACAGACGCCGATGACGCCCAGCGGTCGGTTGCACACGTGGACATCCTCGCCGTCTACGTTCTCCAGCCGCTCCGTGGTGGCCACGAAGCGGAAGCGCAGCGCGCCCGGCCCGTGCCACGAGAAGCTGCGGAACGGCGACAGCTCGGCCGCGTACGCGCCCGGCCGCGTGAGGCTCGCCAGCGGCAGCTCGCGGTGCGCGCGCAGCAGCCGCACGTACGACGCGAACGCCTCCGGAGACGTGCCGCCCACCGGCGTCACGTACACCAGCAGCTCCGCGTTGCGCGTCCACCGCGGCGTCATGACCTCCTCGTCCTTGCTGCAGCTACTCAGGAATGTATCCGGGAGGTGAAGTGGGGGAGGCATCACGTCGGTTAAGTTTTATATTGTTGTTATATGAATAACTTGGGTAAAGTATGCTTTCATGTTGTAACGCGTCGGTTAACTGTTGAATAGCGGAGAGAAGGCGGCGAGTCGCGGACACTTTTCACCAGGAAGGAGGAGGAGGAGGAAGGAGCGATGGCCGAGACAGAGGAGGCGGCGCTGTACGTGCCGCTGAAGAAGCGACGCGCGCAGCAGGAGGAGAAGCTGAGGAAGAGGCGGCGCGCGCTGCAGGAGCGGATCCGGCAGGCGCGCGATAGCGATAGCGACAGCGGCGGCGATAGCGATGGCGGCGCTCGGCGGCGGAAGGAGGCGACGACGGACGAGGACCATGCGAGTGACCGGGAGGCGGGCGCGGAGGCGGCGCCGCAGCCGCGCTCGAGCGTAAGCCTGCTGGACCAAGCGTACGAGCTGCGCAAGAAGCTGGAGGCTGAGGGCGTGAACCAGGCTAAGGTGCAGAAGGACACGCAGGAGATCAACATGCTCAAGGAGGCCAGCTACGTGCAGAAGGTTGCGCTAGTATCGGCGCACGAGCGCGCCGAGGGCATCCGCTACAAGGAGCCCATGAAGACGACCTGGACGCCGCCGCGCGTGATCGCGGCCATGACGGAGGAGGAGCGCGATGCCGTGCGCAAGAAGTGGCACATCCTGGTGGACGGCGAAGACGTACCGCCGCCTATCAAGTCGTTCGAGGCCATGCGCTTCCCGCCGCCGATCTTGGCCGCACTCAAGGCCAAGAACATCCTGCGCCCCACGCCCATCCAGGTGCAGGCCATCCCGTGCATCCTGGCGGGTCGCGACATCATCGGCATCGCCTTCACGGGCTCGGGTAAGACGGTGGCCTTCACGCTGCCGCTCGTGATGCTCGCGCTCGAGGAGGAGAAGAAACTGCCCATCATCGGGCGCGAGGGCCCCTTCGGCATCATCGTCGGCCCCTCGCGCGAGCTCATGCGCCAGACCTTCGACGTTGTCACGCACTTCACCAAGCACCTCTTCCAGGCCGGGTACCCGGAGCTGCGTGGCCTGCTGTGCATTGGCGGCGAGGACAAGCGCGCGCAGTCAGAGCTGCTCTCTCGGCGCGGAGTGCATATCGTCGTGGCCACGCCCGGCCGGCTGAACCACTTCCTGAAGCTCAAGGAGATGAACCTGCGGCTGTGCAAGTACATCTGCCTGGACGAGGGCGACCGAATGCTCGACCTCGGCTTCGACGAGGAGGTCGCGACGACCTTCAACCACTTCTCTGGCCAGCGCCAGACGTTGCTGTTCTCGGCCACCATGCCGCAGAAGTTCCAGGACTTCGCCAAGGACGTACTCGTGAGCCCCGTGCTCGTGAACGTCGGGCGCGCGGGCGCTGCCAACCTGGACGTGATCCAGGAGGTCGAGTACGTGAAGCAAGACGCCAAGATCGTGTACCTGCTCGAGTGTTTGCAAAAGACGGCGCCGCCCGTGGTCATCTTCTGCGAGCGTAAGGGCGACGTCGATGACATCCACGAGTACCTGATCCTCAAGGGCGTGGCCGCCGCGTCGATCCACGGCGGGAAGGACCAGGCAGAGCGTAACGAGGCCATCGACGAGTTCAAGTGCGGGCGCAAGGACGTGCTGATCGCCACGGACGTCGCCGCCAAGGGCCTCGACTTCCCCGACATCAAGCACGTCATCAACTTCGACATGCCCGCGGAGATCGAGAATTACGTTCATCGCATTGGGCGAACGGGTCGGTGCGGCAAGACGGGCGTGGCTACCACGTTCATCAACAAGAGCGTCCCGGAGAGCGCGCTGCTGGACTTGAAACATCTGCTCATCGAGGCCAAGCAGACCGTGCCGCCCGTGCTGCGCGCGCTCGAGGACCCGTACACGGACGTGGTGGCGGACGGCGCCAACGGCCTGTCGAACGCGACAGGCACCAAGGGCTGCGCGTTCTGTGGCGGTCTGGGCCATCGCATCACGGACTGCCCCAAGGTGGACTCTCAGGTGCGCAAGATTGGCGCCGGCCGCCGCGACCTGCTGGCAGGCAAGAGCGAGGGCTACGGCGGCGACGCGCTAGGCTAACTCGCATCGGGTGGAGTGGTGGGCATCATTGCGCTCGAGCGGATCAATATATATCAGTGGAAACAGGCAGCGAGCAGTGGATCGTGCGTGGGTGAGTGCGTCTTGTATGGTTGACTGACTGTGGTGGTGCCTAGGCTGAGGCGGCGGCTATTCCCGGCGCGTGTTTCTTCAACGGGGAGGGAGAACGAGGCACGGAGAGCGCTGCTGCTATATTTATCGCCTCTTGTGCCGGCCGCCTGCTCCTGCCTTCCCTCGGGAGATGGCGATGGGCTCGGCGGCGTCACGCAGCTGGGCGCGCTTCTGGACGCGGCGCGAGCGGCGGTTGCTGCTCGTGGGGCTCGATGCCGCGGGCAAGACGACCATCCTGTACCACGTGCGGCTGGGCAAGACCATCGCGAGCATCCCGACGCTCGGCTTCAACGTCGAGACCGTTAAGTACGACGGCTTCAAGCTCCACCTGTGGGTATGTGGGACTCGTGTTGTGCATGCTACCTGCGTTGTCGCTGACCGAGTCGCTTGCCCAACAGGACGTGGGCGGCCAGGACTCGCTGCGGCCATACTGGCGCCACCACTTCACAGGGACACAGGTGAGAACAGGCTGCATTACATCCTGCGGAGCGATCGATTGAGGTGGTGGGTGGCTGACGGGAGTGGTGGAGGAGCAGGGTATCATCTTCGTGGTCGACAGCGCAGACGAGAAGCGTCTGCCGCTCGCGGCCGCCGAGCTCAACGGCATCCTGATCGACTCGCAGCTGCAGGTACGAAGCAGTGTCATCACTAGTAGTTCCTCATCCCATTGGCCATTGACTCTCTTGTCTTGATTCCAGGACGCCTGCCTGCTGGTGGTACTCAACAAACGCGACCTGCCCGAGGCGCTGCCGGTCGACGAGCTCACGTGCGCTCTCAACTTCACGGAGCGCTGCGAGGCCTCCGGGCGCAAGTTCTTCGTGCAGCCGGCGGTCGCCACGAGCGGCGAGGGCCTGCGCGACGGGCTCACGTGGCTCTGCGACAACATGGCGCCGATATGAAAGGCTTCCCCAAATGTGTAGGCTTAGATACGAGGAATGACATATGTTCATCGACGAGATAGGTCACTAGGGCGTTTGGTCGGGCGACAAGAGGGTCGGCAACAAGCAAGACGGCGCGGAGCGGTCTATTTACTACTTACACACCCTGTCGGCGAGCTCGCCTCTCGTGGATCCCACGTCGTCGCCATCTGCTCGTCCGGTCGACCGCTCCTGTTGCTCAGCGCACTGGTGGATGGTGACTCGTCTCTTGGAGTGCGTGCGGCAGCGGCGAGCGGTGGCGGAGTACTGGGCTAACTACTGCTCTGCGCCGCGCTCAGTGCAGGCGGTACTTGTCGCTGTCCCAGTCGCGCGCAAATGCTACGCCCTCGAACTTCTTACCGCCCGGCAGCTCCGTCTCGTCCAGCAGCACGTTGCCCTTGAGGTCGAAGACCATGATGAAGGACGTCTGAGACTGCTCGGCCTCGATCTCGACGCTCTTGATGGCCACGATGACCGAGTCGTCGGACCGCGGAAGGAACTTGAACGACGAGAAGCCGCGCAGGGGTGTCACCTTGCCCATCTCGCGCACCTCGATGCTGCTGAAGTCCTCGCTGGCGATCACGAGCTTGTTAGACCCGCGCCTCTCGTCCTCCATGTCGTTGTACGCCTCGGTGCTGACGCGCCGCGGAAGGATGAACCATTGGCGGTGCACGCTACTCCACTCGATGGCCTCGTGGACCACGTAGCCGGGGTAGTCGCAGCCCAGCGCCGTGCGCACGCGCGCGAAGTTGGCGGTCCAGTCCTCGTGGCGCACGTTGCCCGCGGCGTCCATGACGGCGACCCAGAGGTTGCTGTCCGTGATCACGTTGCCGTCGTTGTCCGTGAACTCCTTGCCGACGCTGCCCATGTAGAGCTCGCCGTCCTTGACGGTGGCCCACTCGTGCTTCTGGCCCTTGCCGTTCAGGCCGTCGCCCTCCATGACGATGTGCGCCGGGATGGCCTGGATGGGCTTGGCGCCCTCGAAGTTCTTGAGCCGGTAGACGATGCCCGTGCGGTCGTCGAAGGACAGCAACTTGCCGTTGAACCACGCGAGCTCGCTCAGCTCGAAGCCGCGGCCAGCCTCGTTCATGGCCGTCGAGAACTTCTGCTCCTCGCCGAAGGTGACCGAGTACACGTCCTTGTGCGCGCTGCCGTCACGCCCGATCTTGAGCGTCGCGTGCAGCAGGTACGAGTGGAAGGTGGGCTTGTTGCTGTTGGCGCCGTCGTCGCGCGATTTCTTGTCCAGGTCGGCCACGATTACGAGCCCGAACGAGTCGGGGCGCTGCAGCGGGGCCGGCGTCTCGCGCCGCAGCCGCGAGTTCCCTCGCGTGTCGTAGTCGTCGTAGAAGCCGCGGTCCGGCTGCTGGGCCGGCGCCATGGGCGCGGGCACTGCCGCGCCGTTGTCAACCGTCCCGTGGCGGAAGTTGGTGGCCATGGCGCCGATGCTGTTGGCGCTACCTCCGTTGCCGCTCTTCATGAGCGACGAGTTGGACAGCGTGACGACCGTGAAGACGACCACGGCCACGAGCGCCAGCAGCGCGCGAGAGCTCAGGCGCATGGTGGACAGCGCCGAGGCGGAGGGCGGCAGCGACAGCCCGCCCATGGAGATGCCGACGCTGCCGCCGCTATTCCCGCTGCCGCTGCCCGGTCCGGAGGACGAGAGCACGGAGCGCGGTTCGGACCACATGGGCTCGTCGTCGATGGAGCTCACCTTGCGCTTCTTCTTGTCGATGCACTGCAGCGGAGGCAGCATACACCCCCGGGCGTCGTCCCCTGCTGCTTATGTACCACGCGGGCGAGTAGGGCGAGAAAGTGCGGCGGAGGGTTTCCCTTGTTTCCCCCGGCCGCGTACTTCCCGCGCCGACGGTGCTCGCGTAAGTGGTGGTTTCTTATTTTGGCTCGAGGGAGGGAGGGGGCGGGGGATTGTTTTCACTTGAGTTGAGTATGGGGCACTTGAATTGGCAAGAACGAGTGTACGACTGCGCGCATGGCAACTGTACGTACGCGGACCCCTGCATACTGAAAGCCAGTCAGTCACCCAGTGGGACCACCAGCAGGCTAAAAATACGAATCAGGGTGCGAGTTATTTTTGGGAGCCGCGTGGCATTTTTGGAAGCTATTTTGACCAATCAAACGCGTTAAAACACTGAAGCGGCCCAAGCATGGGCGATAATCGCGGTGAGAGGGGAGCGCTTGACCCCGAAATGGCTGGATTCCGGCTGAACCCCACCTTTAGACTGACTTTTTAGCGGACAGCGCTCTGTTTAGAGCAACCACGGTACTGCCACCACAACTCCAGCCGACTAAATTGTAGACGGTGACATGGCGGGGAGCAAGCACGAGGAGGTGGCGGCGCTGGAGGCGCTGCGCGACTCGTCCGCGGAGCTCGTGCGCTACCTGGACGCCATGAACGCCAAGCTCGCGCAGATGAACGAGCAGAACGAGCGTGAGTCCCGAGTACTGCACTACATGCTGATGGCTTATATTTACAACGAGCTACTTGTGTGACAGTGTCGCTGCGAGTGCTCGAGAACTGGTCGAGCGTGCTCGTCATCTCCAAGGTCGCGACCACGACCAGCGACAAGTCCAAGGCGCGCGGTGAGCTCGTGCGCACGTCGTTGTAGACCCTGAAGGAGGCGAAACCAGCGCGCGGCCACCGCTATTTATGACGTTGGCGCTTTTGGGTTTGGATCAGGAAACAGGAGTCGCTTGATCCGTTTGGGTTTCTTATGTCTCTGCGCGTGTATCGTAGTGTGACCGCCTTATTTCCGAAGAGCTCTCGCGCGCGAGATAAGAATATCTGCATGCACGCTATAAACGCCTCGGGCCCCATTTAGCAGCGACTGCGAGCGAAACGAGCCCAAGGCGCCGCCCTCGACGGCCTGAGTGCTTGGCGCTGTCGCAGTTGGAGTGGAGCGTTCATTTCGACGAGTGAGGGCAGGTTGGACAGAGTTGTGACCGACGGAAATGCGCAAGAATGGGTTCTCCAAGCCCTTCTCCGGGGACCAGGTGACGAGCTGGGTCATCCAGCCGCTGATCGTCGGGGTGAGTCCGCATGGGATGTCGTCCAGTTGAGACGACGGTGCAGGCTTATAATATGCATCTCTTCCCCACCCGACCCAGGGGTTCGTGGCGTTCGTGGCCGCACTACTCGACCGAGATAAGGTACACTTGGGGCGTTTGCCACCATTGCTGAGAGGCGACCATGGTGCTGATTCCTCCCGCTCGTGACCGCAGTGCCTCGGCATCTTGATCCCGTACGCCGTGCTCGTCCTCACTGCGCTGCCTGCCTGGTTCCTGTGCGAAGTGCGCGACTCTTCCGAGCCTGTGAGTTGGCTGTGTACGCGTGCATCTCAACATCCACCGTCCACTAATCAACCATCGACTCCTCTGCGTGCTCCTTCCAGCGACCAGCGTCGTCGTTCTCGTGTCTGCGCGTGCCGCACAAGGAGACACGCTACTGCACGATCTGCTGCAAGACGAGCCCCGGCCTGGACCACCACTGCTCGTGGCTCAACACGTGCATCAGCGAGCGCAACTACGAGGCCTTCTACTGCCTCACGATCGCGTCGACGCTACAGACGGCGCTGCAGACCATCATTGGCGTGCTCATGTGCACGCTGTGGCTGGACGAGGTCAAGCGCAACTCGCCGGACGACTGGCACCTGGCGCTGACGGTGCTACTCTGGGCGCACAACGCGTGCGCCTTCTCGCTCGGCAACTCGTACGTGTTGCTTGCGGGCTTCCACACGTACCTGCTCTGGGTCGGCACGGGCACGTACGACTTCATCCTCGAGAACGGCAGCGAGGGGCTGTGCACGCGCATGCTCAAGTGCAACTGCCTGGGCCGCTCCAAACGCAAGAAGCCCACCAAGCGCAGCCACGTGCGCGCCGCGGCTGACGACGACGAGCCACCAGCTGCCAACGCCGGCAAGGCGGCGGGCGGGAAGCTCTCGCGCCGCGGGTCGCCCACCGCGGCGGCCAAGGCCGCCATGCAGGCGAGCGCCGGCCCCCAACTCCCAGCCAACAGCACCGGCAAGTGGAAGCTGCCATCGACTGAAGCAGCGACGGCGAACGAGCAGGCGCACGTGGAGGTGAACCTGAACGAGAGCGAGGGCATCTTCCAGCCGCCGGCGGTCGAGTCGAATGCGCCGTGATCGCCTTCAACATCGGTATCGATCCGTACTAATAGTACTGGCGGTATGAACTACTTTCTGTAAAACAGCATATGATTCATACTTTGGGCCTGTCAAACTGCATGTGTGGGGAGGTGTAGGGTCTATTGCCTGAATCCGCCTTCACTATTGGCGGAAACCCGTTTGACTTGGAATTTGTATGTGTCTCCGAGTGATTGGCTGTCGGACTTCAGCCGCCGGCGGGCGCACATGCCGTGCGCCCTCAATCCGGTAGAGCTGCAAACGTAGGAGACGTCGTCGGGCAAACTGCTTTTCAACCTTAAACAAGGTAAGGGCCTCCTTCTCCTCGCGCTGGCTGATGCCTGCGCGTCTGCGTGCTGCTGGCCGCTGGCTGCTGCCGGTGGCCGCGGCGTCGCTGGTCTGTGTCTGCTGATCCCATCCGTGCCGAGAACTGACCGGAGGAACCTCTTGTGTGCCCGTCCAGATGCGTCACGTTGCTGCTTACCTGCTGTGTGTGCTTGGTGGAAACGCCACCCCGTCGGTCGCCGACATTGAGAAGGTCATCTCGTCCTTCGGCGGCGAGGTCGACACGGAGAAGGCCGAACTCCTCATCAAGGAGCTCGAGGGCAAGAACGTCGAGGAGGTGATCGCGGCCGGCAAGGAGAAGCTCGCGACCGTCTCGGTCGGCGCGGCCCCCGCTGGCGGTGCTGCCGCTGGTGCTGCCGCTGGCGGCGCCGCCGCGGCCCCGGCCGTCGAGGAGAAGGAGGAGGAGGAGGAGGCTGACCTCGGCGGCGGCATGGACATGTTCGGCGGCGAGGCCGACTACTAAGCGCGAAGCTCGTCCGTTCCAGTCTCAAGGGTGTTGCCGAATAGAGAGAGCAGCTGTCTTCCCGCGACGCGCGCGTGGCTAGTAGGCGCGCTTTATGACCGCAACGTAATTGAGAAGCACGTCCGGCGGGTCTCCAGCCCCATGTGACGCCATTGTTTCGCACACGGCAACCCGCCCGCCGCTCCTTGGTCTGTAGAGTATTTGAAAACAGGAACGCAGCCGATCCGCGTGATACAGGTTGTTGTGTTTGATTGCCACTCCAGCGCTTACAGGGAAGCAGGGCTCATCGACAGGAAGGCACAGCCGAACAGATCAACAGGTCGCCGACGAGCAGCACGCGCTCACTACAGGTCTCTATCCCAGCACCTTGGCGCTGACGCGACGGCAGATGCCGGCCCAGCCCACCGCCGAGATGGCGCCTAGAGGGAAGCCCGGGAAGGCCATCAGGCGCTCGAGCGGCAGCATGAAGCCCTGCGGGAGCACCACCAGCGGCTCGTTCCAGTAGCACAGCATGACGGTTCCCAGCAGCAGGGGCTTCGCAATGCAGACCGAGGCAGGCAAACAGTCGGTTAAACACTCGTATAGGACATGATCATACCGACGAACCGTCAAACTTGTACTCACCGTTCGCATGCGGTCGATCTGCTTCTGAAGCTCCGTCGGCGCGCTGGCCGCCATGCGCGCCACTGTTGTTGGCGCGTGACAAATCAGTCCATGTTGCCACCTTTGGCGCATCTAATCGCAGGCACCGACACAAATGAGGAGGACTTACCGGCCAGCTCCTGCATCTGCTTCTTGAGCGTGTTCATCCTGCGTGTGGCCTTGGCCTGCTCGACGAACATCTCGACCGAGCTGAGCCGGTTGACGACGCGCACCTGCTCGTTGTACTTTCGGAGCAGCGCCTGCTCCTCGGGCGAGAGCTGCGAGCCGCGCCGCGACCACAGGCGCATCAGCAGGTCCGCCAGGAAGACCACGCTCGCGATCAACAGCACGTCCGCGCAGCGCAGCCGCTCCAGCTCCAGCGCCATCGTCGTCGTCTCGCTCGTCTTGGGCGCTTGGACTTGGGTTTGTTCCCATTTCCAGTCACCAGATCTCGATTCCGTACTTTGTAGGGGTGATCGTGTACGCAAAACGTAACCCTCGGCGTAACCCTGTTACAAATGACGCCTTCTCTTCGACCAGCTCTAGAGATCCTACCGACCGACCGATCAGCCAGCGGAGCGACGGCCATGGCGGAGGACATGCGCGCGCTCCGCGCGTACGTGACGGCGAAGGACGGCATGGAGTACGACGCGCTGCCCGAGGGCGTGGTGTGTCTGACTATCACGCACAACAACTTGCGCGCGCAGATGGTGGACATCCGCCTGGACCTACACGCGACCATCGCGGACGTCAAGGTCAAGGTGTACAGCCACTGCGGCACCAAGCCCGAGGCGCAGGAGCTGCTGCTGATGCGCGCGGACGGGTCGCTGGCGGCCAGGCTGGACGACGACCGCCGCATGCTCGGCTTCTACAGCGCACAGAGCGGTATGCGGCTGCACGTCGTGGACACGGACCCCTTCTCGCTCTCGCGCGGCGGCGGGCTCGAGGACGTGTCGCTTGTGCCCAAGTACGAGATCTCGGAGGCGGACTACGACAAGCGTACGTTGCGGGTGACTGTCGGGTACGTGTATTAGACGTGATGCACTCACGATTCCTATGATTCCGCAGGCGAGAAGACGGTGCGCGCGTACAAGCGCGAGCAGCTCGCCAAGGACCCGAATTGGAAACCTAAGACGCTCGCCAACGCGAACGCGGCGTGCAAGCCGCTGGACTCCTCAGAGCTGCCCGGACCCGAGAGCGTCGAGCACATGAAGGTAGGCGACCGGTGCGAGGTGCAGCCCGGCGGCCGGCGAGGCCAAGTTCGCTTCCTGGGCACCGTCGAGGAGATCGCACCAGGATACTGGGTGGGCGTGCAGTTCGACGAGCCCGTGGGCAAAGGGTCGGGCACGGTCAAGGGCAAGGTGTACTTTGAGTGCGAGAACAAGTTTGGCGGGTTTGTGCGCCCGCACAACGTGGCCGTGGGCGACTTCCCGGCCGAGGACCCGTTCGCGGACCTGTCGGACGACGACGAGCTGTAGACGCCATGGATATATACATGAAAAATGAGAGTATGCAAGGAACACAACAAACAGCATAAAGAGCGTATGAGCTGCCCCAGTGCGCGAGAACGGCTCCGTCCGACCGGCGAGTCCACAAAAATAATTTTCATGTTGCTATGACGGCGTCGGAGTGCTGTATTCAGGCGATGCCTCGCTCTCGGTCCGATCAGCGCCTACACCTCAGCCTTGCGCGTGATCTCCTCGACGTTCCAGCGCTTGCGCTTGGACAGTGGGCGCGTGGCCGAGAGCCGCACCATGTCGCCGATGTTGCACGCGTTCTCCTCGTCGTGCGCCATGAACTTCTTGGTCTTCTTGTAGTACTTGCCGTACTTGGGGTCCTTGACGATGCGCGCAACCTCCACCAGCACCGACTTCTGCATCTTGTTGGACACGATCTTGCCGAACAGCGGCTTCATCCTGGCTACGGTCGGCGGCGGGGAGCGGGCGGATGGGCTTGGCGACGAGCGCTTCCGGTCAATTCGGTCGATTGGGGGCGTCTGATAGCGATCGATGGCGCGGATGGTGAGCTGCTGGCCGCGCTTCCAGCTACTTTCGCGCGACATTCAGATGAAATATCTCGACTTTTGACCAATGGTATCGCGTATATCTAACGTGGGTATATTCGTTAAGAGTGGTCGTATTGTATCCGTTATGACCTTGCAATGTGTGGTCCATACTAATCAATCGTGAATAATGCATTCGTCAATTTGGCACAGTTCTTTCAAGGATTGGTTGCTGAAAGATCGGTAAACAGCAGGGTACACTGTACCCCACGCGGTCGAATTGTATCCGACAGCCACGAAGCAGACGACAAAGAGCGACAGTCAGCATGGGGAAGCTGTTTGTGCCGTACGTGTACGTTCCTAGCGCGGAGGCGGCGCATGCGACGCTGGTGACGCCCTGGGGCAGCCTGCGCGTGAACAAGCAGTTCGCGCTGCAGGTGGTGTTGAGCGTGGCGGTGCTACTGGTGTCGGTGTGGGCGTGGCGATGCGCCGCCAACTCGCGGAGCAAGCGCGCCCGCGAGGCGGACGATGGCGAGGAGGAGGAGGAAGAAGAAGAGGAGGAGGAAGAGGAAAAGGAGGACCCGCGGTCGGCGCTGGACGAGAGCCTCATTCAGAAGGGGCAGCACAGCTACTACTACGCGCACCAGCGGCGCGAGGTCAAGGACGACAAGGATGAGAACGCCATCCAGAAGACGATGGTGTCGACCTACGGCTGGACGGACAACAAGAAGACCATCAAGTGGGCGTCGTCGTGCTGGGAGCTGTTCGTATGAAGTCGTTTAACACGGTGTTTTGTGCTTGACAGCATCTACCTGACGGACAAGGCGGTCGTGGGCATGGAAGCCTCGCAGCTCGTGCTGGTACGTGTTCCTGTCTGTCTTGATTCCAACACTTTCGACTGAACTGACGACCGCTTGATGCGTCACACAGAACTGGACCAAGACGTCACTGTCACTGGACCTGCTGGATGCGCCCGGTGGCTCTCAGGCCAAGAGTCTCGTGATCTCGACGCTGTTCGGCGAGATCACGGACGTGACGTGGAAGGCGAAGAAGGACCAGCTGCAGATCACGCTGACCAAGGCGCAGGACGGGACGTGGAAGTCGCTCAACGGCGCCGCCAAGCACATGGAGGACCACATCGAGTACGACGAGAGCCTGTACGACTAGAAGTCTGCATAGAGCGACTGCCGCGGACCAGAGAACAATGCGGACATCTTGTACAGTTGCTTCCGATCGCAATGCTAGTTGTCTGCTTGATTTCATGGTTTTGTGTGTTGAAGGAAAATTGCGATGCCTATCGGCCCTCGCAAGTATCACCTACTCGGGGATCCACAGCTTGAGATGCGACGTGTCGTACGCGATTGTGAAGATGTTCTTCCCCGACCCCGAGGCGAACGCCACGCCCACGAGTAGGTCGTTGGCCACGTGCTGCGAGCTCGCGAGGTTGACTCGCGTAGTCGCAACCTTGCTGCCTTCCTGACTCAGCTCCCACACGTTCATGAACGTGTCCTCGCTCACCGACACGACTAATTGGTCGCGCGTGGCGAGCGCTGTGATGGCTCGAGAGTGCGCGGCCACCTCGGTGGTCACATGGAAGTTGTGCGAGTTGTAGATGCGCAGCTTGCCTGTGATGTCTCCACTGATGAGCTGCTTGTCCGGCAGGAACGCGAGCGCCGAGATCGGGAAATCGTTGCCGGCGATGCGGTGCACGAGCTCGAAGTTGTCGTCCGGGTTCCGCACGAGGATCGTGCCCGAGGCGTCGCCACTGGCGACCAGAGCGCCACCTGGCGCGCCTTCCACGCAGCAAATGGGGTCGGTGTGTTCGCGCAGCGTCTCGAGCAGGTCGAACTCCGGCGTCTCGGCCGCCTTGGACTCGCGCTCCTTGCCGATGACGAGCAGCCGGCCCAGAGAATTGCCTATGGAGGGGTAGAGTGTATGGTAGATGTGAATAGAGCAAGTAGCAACAATAGGTTGTGCAACGACGAGCGGAGCGTACCGACTAGGAGCCGCGCCTGGCTCGCATTGATGGAGCAAATACCCTGGCAGTAGGCTGACTCGGCTAGACGTGAGAGGAACGAGTAGTCAGAGAAGACGGCCATCGGTTATGGCGTTGCGAAAGAAGCAACCAGTCACCTTCTTCTCCTTCCTCAATGGTGTCCTTGACACCCAGCTCGTAGTAGCACTGCTCGCCCGCGCCGTCGTAAATCTGCGCCGTCACCAGATCAATCCCGTCGGCACAGAGCCAATACCAGGCACACACACACACACACACGTAGATACCCACCTGCAGGCCGTTGTCGGACGCCACGACGATCAGCACGGTGTCGTCTAGCATGCAGAAGCGCACCTGGTGCACGAACGACTTCTCCGCACACGGCAGGCGCGTCACTACGTATGGCGTCTGCGTCGTGTCGACGCGCACCGCGTCGTCCACGTGCGCGTACACCTGCCAGCAATGCAATATACACCATTTAGCACCAATCCACACTAGTTAATAAAACAGCGCTAGTTGCCGTACAAGGGTGGCGCCATGCCGCGATAGGTTGTTGCAGACGTAGGAGGCCGACGTGGAGGTCGGCATGAGCTCCGGCTCAGCGAACCACGAGGCTGCCATCGCGCTCCAGTAGATTACCGCGGCACGCGCTCCTTGGGCTCCTGTAGGGGTTGTTTCTACGGGGTTAGTGGATCCAATACTCACCCAGGCGCCTTAGTCGCAGACGCCGCCGCTTGTTGCGCTTTCGTTTCACATCTTCCATCCACGACCTTTCGCGTTCCCAACGATGTGGTGGTCACTAAATGGAATCACGCGATGAATAGTGACTCCAAGTAGGAGTCATTAAAACAAGTAGTGACGTAGCCATATTTGTAATTTATCTGATCTTGTCAATTATGATCACTGACGAGGCTGTTTATGTAAATTCAGTATATCCGTGGCCGCCAGCTGGTCGAGATTCGAAAGACGCAAGTCCAGGTGAGCACGGGAGCTGATGGAATGGCTACGGAGATTCGACGCGACGCTCGACATCTTCAAGTGGCTATCAGTGGGGCGGGCGCCGAATCACAGGTCGGAGCGCGGATGCCACTCCCGTCGGCGCAATGTACTGTAATCCGGTTAGCCGTGATGGATCGGTGGAGGATGGGGGGCAGCGCCGACCGCCACGTCTGCGCTGATTGGCCCACTCGACACGGGAAATTTACGCGCCCGAATCACTTGCAGAGGGCAACGAGCGGTCCACTTGGGGTGGGCTATCATTGCATTGTACTTCGCGTTGGGTTTGATGCGGGCGCCGGTCAGGAACCAGATCCGGCGTACATGATCGAGTGCGTACCGGTACCTTTGTACCCGAGGTGCCCGGTGTCGGATGGGTGGCGGTGCTCGCGCCCAAGCGGTTCATCCATGGGCTCCTCGTTTGCGCCGCTGCCTGAAGGAGGCTGGTTGCTGGTTTGATTTCTGACCACGAACATGAACACGACCAAAGATGATCCTGTAGCATGAACTGTACGGTGCATTTGTAAATTAGGCAAAGAAAATGGGTCCATCCTCGCTCCCGCCACACCCGCCCGTGTTGACTGACCGCGCAAGCGCCGAGTGACTGGCTGACCTCCGCGCTCCGGTGCTTCGCCGCCCGCGTCTCGGCCGCCCGATCAGCCCGCGGCGGCTTCACCCTCGGCGGTGAACGTGCCGGGAAGAGAAGGGCAGCGCGTCGACGAGAGAAGGCGCCGCTAAACGCTCGTTCAACACCGAGGGTGCGCCTTGTCCTCGGCTGAAGCTCCCACCCCATCCACACCAACGAGATTCCTTTAAACTTGAAATTTTTATTGCGATGGATCTTGCAGGGCAACAAACAGCGGCGTAATTTACACCTAAAAGCAGCCAAACCATTTGCCGCAACACGCCTGGAAGGAAACAAAAACCAGTCGGTGGATAAAATACCGCACGCGCTTTCCCCTAGCATACAAACTCCCAGTCACTTTTCCGCCGCCGATACTTTCCCAGTCCGAGGTCTCCGCGCACCATTTCCGCATTTCAGAGCTCGAGAAAGGCCTTCGCCGCCTCCGTTCCATTCGATCCGCTGCAGGACGCGAGGAACGAGGCGCCGCCGCGCTCCCTCCACCCGCAGCGACCGACGCGCGCTTGACGTATCAGCGCCCGCTACCCGCTCGCTTTCTGGCTGTGTTGGTGATCCCTTCCGCGCCTGCGACCGCCTGTCTTTTCGAGTGACAGCGCCGACGGACGCGGGCAAGCTGGGACGCGAACCGACCCATTGCTGTACTACACGCGCATCCACACCTCTCCGTCGCCGCTGCTTACCCGGGACGCTTCTCGTCCGAGCCCAAGCCCGAGCGACGTGTTCAACGGGCGCCGAGCAGCTGGCCGAGTGTGTAAGGCGAGTTTCCCTTTTCTCCATCCGGCCGCAAATCGGCGGCGATCTCCGCTGATTTCTTTTTCGCACACCGCTCCACTCGTCAACCCCCGTCGACGTCGCCGCCGCTGCGAGTGTCCTCCCTGCTCCGCGCTTCGGATTCACCGAGTCGGAACAGAGAACACTAGCCAACCGCGCGACTACCAAGCGGACTCCAACCCGGTGCTTGATGGCCATTTTGGGGAAAACACCTCTCGCGATCTCGCCTGCTGCACCGCTGAGCGTGCTGCCCGCCAAGCGACCGCCGTCCATGACCCAGACGCCCGCGGACCCGGCCACCGCTGACACGAACGAGGCGGCGTCGGAGTCGGCAGCGGCAGCGGCAGTAGCGGTGCAGGCGTTGCCACCCGTCGCTGCTCCTGCGCGCACGCTCCACAAGACAGCGTCGACCGACTCGGTGCTGGAAGGAGACAAGACGCCCGATGGAGGCGACACGCCGGGCTCCACGACCTCGTCGAACGCGCCCCAGCGCCAGCGCAAGTACGAGCGCAAGACCAAGCGCTTCATCTGGCCGGACGAGCTTCACCGCCTCTTTGTCGCCGCCATCTTTGACGGTGCGTTCTCGTCGTGTGATGATGGTGTGATGCCGAAAGGTCGTGTCTGACCTTGTGATGTCGACGTGACGCATTGATGGTGCGCAGTCGGACTCAAGAATGCATCACCGAAAGCGCTTTTGGCGGTACGTTGGTGCTTTCGTGCGCATATTTCTCTCATGCTGATGGTCTCAACGATGACGGTTATCATCTGCTGTGTCTCGCAGTTAATGGGATCGGCTGGACCAAGCGCAGGCCTGACGACCGAGCATTTGAAGTCGCACTTGCAAAAGTACCGGCTGAACTACGAACGGTCTCGACAGGAGTTCCTGGACTTCTACGACCAGAGCGCCAAGAAGAACCTGAAGCGGCGACGCAAGCAAGCCAGCCGTGCGGGGGAACACAACACCATGTTTGTCTTCCCCATCGTTCCGAACAACAAGAAGAACGGGCGCGACAGCGATGACGAGTCGGACGAGGACGCGGACGAAAGCATGAGCATGAGCGACTCGATCCAGTCGGAACAACAAACGCCGCGCGACAAGAACGGCAAGAATCGCTCACCGTCATTTTCCGAGCTGCTTCAGCGTTCAAAGCGCGTGAGCCAGCAACAGCATCAGCTCCAGCCGGGTGATCCGCTCGGCAACGTGTCTCCTAACGACCGGGCTCACTTCGTGGGCAACTCTACGCAGGCCGTTGCAGCGCAGACGTTGCAGTCTTTTGGTAACATCTCTGTGTCGTCGGGCATTCCGAAGCAAAACCTCGCTGGCAGCCAGATCGACAACCGCGCAATGCCCCGATACCCTGGGACTAGCTCGGGAATGACGATGCCTGTCAACGTCGGACCTGGTGGTATCAACATGATGTCGGACCCTCAGTGGAGCATCCTCAACTCGATGATGATGTCCCCTCAGCTTGCTGGTATGGTCGGCAACGTGCCTCCGCAGCAGCTTCCGTTCGCGACAAGCGAGGCCATTGGCAGCGCAGGTGTCCCGTCGGACGCGTTCGCTCTCGCCACGGAAGAACCGACGGATCTCCAGCTCCAGATGCACTTGGCGATGCAGGCGCATATGAATCTACACCGACAAATGCTGACGCGCAAGGTCGAAGTGTCCCAGCACGCGACGGCAGCCCAAATCGCGGCTGCCAACAATGCAGCTTACGGAGGTCAGCACCACCAGCAACAGCAGCAACAGCAGCAGTGGATGAACAAGCAAGCGCAGCAGCAGCGACAGCAAGGCGTCTACCAGCAGGACGCCTCGACGCAGTTCGTGCAGGAGCAGCCGCAAGGTCGGCGAAACTTTTCGATGCAGCCGGGCATACCCGAAAACCAGCCGGCCCCGATGAACATCCTTCCTCGGCCGTCGCTTGGTTCTGCCCCTGTGCAACCCGTGCCAGCAAGTGACGCAAGATCGTCGTCAACAGGGACAGCGACCGCCTCAGCGTCTTTTCCGTCGGTGATCGACGAAGTCATGGCGGAGGACGTGGCGGCGCCTCCGAGCGCCAATTTGGACGCTCGAACCGATGACGACGCGCTGGATTTATACCGGTGGGACCGCATCGACCTGAACGTCGACTTGGACGACGACGACCTGTTCGGCTTCCTCAAGTCGTAGACGGCCGAACCGGAAAAGGACATCCAACTCGCTTAGGGGGTGCCATCGCCGGCGGCCATGCCTGTTGGATGGCGCACGGGGTGGACCTCGACTGCTCTTCTACAGAGCAGTGCTGCGGTGGCGTCGCTAGTTACCAGCGAGCCGTCGCCACGTTCGGTCGAAGGAGAAGACCGAGAGAACGTCGAGGAAGGAGACCGACAACAACGAACGCTTTCCGATCGGAGGGGGGCGAGAGACTCTGCCGCGAAGACAACGCCTCAGGTTGCGAACAAGGGATGTCCAACCGGTCTGTCATTCGCGATCGGGAGACGCCACCAGAAGGGACCCAACGACTTGGACAGCGTATCGGACGGAAGTGCGCGCAGGTGAAGGGGCCGCCGCAGTCTTTATTAGCGCAGGAGTGTAGCGTAAGAGCGCGACGGGTGTCGAACGTGCAGTAGCAGTAGCAGTAGCAACAGTAGCGTGTGTATCCCAACAACCAACATGTATGGCTTACATGAGAGACGAACGCAAGCCGACGCCGATGGATGGCGAGCCGTCATGACCACTGGTGATCGCCATGCCGACGCTTTCAATGGTCCAACCTGCCCCCTCTCTTTCTATTGTAAACCCCATAGTAAAAACCCCTCCGGCCAGCGACCGTCGTCTCCTCCTCCTCCCTCAGCTCCTCTTGTCTCGCCCCCTTCACGTGCATGTTCCTCCCCTGAAAGACCTCAGTCCTTCATGGCCTCGGCCTCGGGCGCGCTGGTCTCGGCGGGCGGCTTCTCGCCGTCCAGCAGCCCGCGCACGAAGAGCACGTTGTTACAGCGGATGAGTGTCTCGCCCAGGTTGCCGGCCAGCTCGCCGTTGATGTACTCCTCCGTGTTGGCCAGCTGCAGGTTCATGTACGAGTCCACGGAGAGCAGCACGCCCTTGTACTCCATGCCCCACTTGAGCCGCGCCACCACGGGCTTGCCCGTCAGGTTGGTCAGGAACGGCTTCGGGTTCAGGATCAGGCCGGACTGCGCGGAGACACACACGGACAGACAGACACATCGGCGGTTAGAGAACGCGCGTCCAGAGGCGACTGGTACAACTAAACAGGCGCTTCATCCACGCCGCCCTCGCACTCGGACGCACCATTTTCGCCTCGCTTCGGTCGCTTTCGCCTTCGGAATCTTCCAGTCGCTGCTGTCTTTTTGTACCGGCACCCGATACAAAAGGACAGGGCCAGTCGATACGGTCGTATTTCATCCAATCACATCTCAAGACGATCCGTGCAGTCATTTACACCCAATCAGAACCGTTGAAGCCCATGTATTTTATCCAATCAAACACTCGCAACACCTCCATCAGCGCTGCGCAGACCCCATGCGGATCACCTTGTGCTCGATGCGCCGTAGGAAGTCGCTGAGCGCGCGCGAGTCGCGCACAAACACGTTCACGACGGGCACGCCCGGCACGACGTACCGCTTGTGGCTCAGCAGCTGGTGCAGCGTGCAGAAGGGATCCACCTCGAGCCAGAACTGCGACTTAGCGTCGTGCAGCTGCTCACGCTTGAGGCGGCGCACCTCGTCGTCGTCACTCTCCACCTCGCCGCTCAGCGCCACGTGCCAGTCCTCCTCGCTCTCGAAGGGCAGCGCCAGCTCCGCGGCCGCGTACACGACCAGCTTGGACGCCACGTACTCGTGCTTCTCGTCCCAGTCGGCGAACGGGCCCTCCTCTGGGAACATGTTGGCCAGGTGCTCGATGAACATGTCGTTCTCACCCACGGCCTCCACGAAGTCGGACGTGCCGAACTCGTCGTAGAGGAACAGCACCGGCCAATTCATGGCGCCCGTCTCCGGGTCCAGGTCCGCCTTACCCTCGTACTGGCGCACGCGCTCGTCGTCGATCAGCGCGTGGCCGACCTTGACGCCGCGCGCCTCGCACAGCCGGCGATACTTGTCCGTGAGCGCGCGGCGCTTCTTGTGCTCGAAGGCCTTCTTCTCCTCCTCGATGCGCACCTCCTCGACCAGCTTGAGGCCCTCCTGCTGCAGCTTGAGCAGCAGCTTGTTCTCCGGGTCGCGCTTGAGCCCCTCTGAGCAGTAACGCAGCGTGTCGTCCGGCTTGCGCAGCATGCGCGAGGCCTTGGCGCCGCGGAAGTAGGCCTTGACGTTGCTGGGGTCGTAGCGGATGGCCTTGGCCGCGTCCGAGCGGCAGCTGCCGTAGTTCTTGAGCTCCAGGTGCACGGCCGCGCGGTTGCTGTAGATCTGCGAGGTGAGCTCCAGCATGTTGAAGCTCTCGTCGCGCTCGTCCTCGGGCAGCGCCAGCGCCTTGAGCGCGTAAGCCAGCGCGTCGCAGTAGTACTTCATGGCGTGCTCGAAGTAGCCGCGGTGCGCGCGCTTGGCGTCCGCGAACATCTCGTTGCCCTTGTTCTTCCAGTGCAGCGCCAGGCTCTCGGCCGTCTCGCCCTCCTCGATCAGCGCCTGGATCGCGTCCACCATCACGTCGCCCTCCACGATGTGGTCCTCGAACAGCGACATCTCTGGCAGCGCGTCCATGTACGCCTGGCGCGCTGCCGGGTCCCACAGCTTGCTCTCATCGATCTCCAGGTCGATGCCCACCATGGTGCCTCACTGCCGTCACTCTGCTATGTATGACTCGCGACCACCAGCGTCCAGGCTTCGACACTCGACGCCTAGATTAGAGTTTTATACTTTAAAAAACGTAATTCCGACACACCAATGGCTGGTGTCGAGATCAATTGGAGCCTAATATTATGTTTATCATCTAATATATGTAACTTAATCCTAGACGAAGAACTCAAAGGGGCGTGAAGAGCTCTCTTATCTTCATCCCGCAGGCTTCCAGAGGAATGGTGGGGGCGGACGACGGCAAGAAGCGCGCGCTGGACATGGCGGCGGCCTCGGACGCACCCGGGACGCTCGCCTGCTTCGTGTGCGGGGATGCGGGCGTCAAGTACCGCTGCCCGCGCTGTGAGCGCGTCACGTGCTCACTGGAGTGCTGCCTCAAACACAAGAAGGAGGTGAGCAGAGGCGCGAGACCCTCCTGCGTGTTGATGTCATTGTACTTACCGGCTTGTGGGGACAGCTCAACTGCGACGGCAAGCGCGACCGTACCAAGTACATTGAGGTCAAGCGCTTCACGGACGCCGACCTCTCCAGCGGTACGTCGGTCTGCTTCCTCTTGCCTGCTTTGAATGGTGTGGAGTCGATCTGATCTGGTTCTGATGTGGCATTGAACGGCAGACTACTTCTTCCTGGAGGAGATCTCACGGTCGACGAACAGCGCGTCACGTTCGCGCAGCCAGCTGGGCGTCAACGTCCGCCACTACGGTCAGCGCGGTCCGTCCACTGCCAATAATGGTTCCAACGGAGCTGGCGCCAAGAAGCGCCGGGTGAACGGGTTGGCGCCCAGCGTGAACCCCGACCTGCCGAGCGACTGGATCACGCGCTTTCCGGTTGCAACGCAGCTTCTATCCGAGCACGCGGCCAAGCGCGGCGTGGCGCTGACGCTGCTGGCGCCGGGCATGAGCAAGCGCGTACGCAACTCGTCGTACATGGACATAAAGAAGAAGACGCTCTTCTGGCGGATCGAGTGGGACTTCCCGTACGCCGACGTGCCGCCGAGTCTCGCGGAGACGCGCGCTGACGATTCGCAGACGCTGTTTGCGCTGCTGAGCCGGTATCTCACCAAGAGCCCGGTACGAAGTGCTGATCTGCGTTTAGCTTCATGCGGTTGGTTGACTGACTGTGGTTGGGATCGACTCGAGTAGGAGAACGTGACAATACGCAGCAAACTCAAGCGGTACGCAGTGGCCGAGTGGGAACAGCATGTGACGCTGCTGCTGCGCAAGGAGTTCGTGCCGGCGTCGCAGCCGCAGTACTACCGGCTGGACGGCAACGCAAGCATCGAGAGCAACCTCAAGCGCAAAGCGATCGTCGAGTTCCCCATCATCACGGTCGTGCCGAATACGGAGGTCAACCAGTATCCCGTCGCCTTTGACGCCATCGAGGTGATCGGCGAGTCCGATGGTGTCAGCGACCAGGTTCAAGACGAGACGCCAGCGCCAGCGATTCCCTCGGAGGATGTCAGTGAGGACTGTGAGTCGGTGGAAATGGCTGACAGCGTAGGGATTGATGAGGAGAACGATCAGAAGCCGGATGGAATGGAGGGAGAGATGGAAGAAGACATGGAGGACAAAGCGATAGACGCTCCTCCTATCAACTTTCTCTGATCCGTTGCACTCCAGATGCACCAGAAACTCATAGAAGTGCATTTGAAGGGGAAGAAGAGCACCGTCGGACCAACGTCCGGTGGTGCCATATCCAGCGCCGCTTACACCCCACCGCCTGCACAAATTGAAATTTGCCTTGGTCTTCATCCCCATGTATCGGTGCTGCGTCATCAACTCCAATGACTGCTCATCTTACCAGATCGACCTTCCAGCTCCACCGCCCGTGTAGCAACCCAGCGGCCAAGCTGCTGGATCCCAAGTACGGCATCACAGCCGTTGAGTCCGTGGCGTATCCACCGCGCAGCAAGCCAAGCGGTTAACGCTCCCATGCTGATGCTGTGCTGTCCATGTGGTTGCTCGATCGAATCGATTGAGCGAGTGGTATGCAGCGTCAAGTCACGTGCAATCGATTATTCTGATTACGCCGCTTCCAATCTCAAGAGCGCGCGTCATCCGTCACTGATCCAGTATATTATGAACCATACTACATACTCTTTTAAATTAGTCACTGAACCAAGTTACTATTACCATCACTCTCGACCTTTTCATGCGACAGCCGCGGTCGCCCAATCACGCTGCGCCGCCGGCGGGTTCCGAAAAGCGCCGCTCCCTATACTGATCCCAAGTCAAAGACAGCAGCTCCGCCCCCCCTCCCGCCGTAATCCGCATGCCCGCGCCGACCGAGAAGACGCCGTTTGTCCCAATCAGTCGCCCGCCCGCGCGCCGTAATCGCTCCTTCCGCTCTCACCGCCCGTCATCTGCGCCGCCATCGCCACCGTCAGCGAGCCGCGCGTCTCCCTCGACCGCCTCATATCCCCAACTGACCGCTGGCGCCGACCCGCCCGCCATGCCGCCGTCGCTCCCCCGCCGCCTCGCCCCCGCCGCCATCTATGCGCTGGTGGCGCTCTCGCTCGTGGCGTGCGTCGCGAGCGCCGACGGCGACAGCGTCGGCAGCGCGGACGCCGACGACTCGATCTTCTACTGCTCGACAAAGGAGGAGTGCTGCGCGGTGTACGGCGCCGACTCGCAGCGCTGCCTGCGCGGCCCGTGCAGCCAGAACGCCATCATGAAGAAGTTCTTCTCACTGAGCATGCCGACCGAGGACGTGAGCTTCTGGGACGTCATCACGACCATCTACAGCATGGTGCCGTACCTGGCCGTCATCATCGTGCTCATCGAGGCGGTGCTGCGCTCGCGCACCTACTCGCGCGTCTTCTTCGTCGTGCTCATGATCCTGCAGACGCTCATCACGTCCGGCATCATGGTACCCATCATCGGCCACGACTGCGACGGCTGCTCGCGGCCCCAGGGCACGTGTCTCAAGAGCATGAACGGCATGCCCTCGGGTCACGCGACCAACTCCATCGGGCTCTTCTCGTGGATCACGCTCGAGACGCTCGTCGGCGTCGGCCGCGCACACTGCTGGCCGCTGGCCAAGCGCGCCATCGTGCTGCTCGTCGCCGTGTTCGTGTTCGTGCCCGTGCCCTACAGTCGCTACTACCTGGGCGACCACACAGAGTGGCAGCTCCTCGTCGGCTCCCTCGACGGCATCGCGCTCGCGGTCATGTACTTCCTGCTGCTGCGGTGGCCTCGCGTCAAGCAGGCCATGGACGCCGTCCAGCGTGTCGTCAAGCGGTTCCTGCGCTTCACGATTGTCGACGACTTCTTCTGGAAGTGGGAGGGCGACGTCAACAACAGCAACGAGCCGGACTATGTGGTCGGACTGACCGCCGCCGACGTGACCGTCACGGCGGACGCTTCGGACGACAGCGACGTGGTGCGCAACGACGAAATCAGCTCCAGCGGCGTCTACCGGAAGGTGTGAGCCGCCATTAGAGTCATCATTTACCCAATTAGCATCAATGATCGCCTACGGGAAGGCATCACGACAGCAGCAGACGCCGAAGGCATCACCTCGCAGACACACACCACACACGTTATAATAGTTATCTATATTCTCCACTCCATCCTGGTCGTCTTGGCGTCCCTGCATCTTATGACGGCGCTATAAATACCGGTGAACGCGCAGTCTTGGGCGCAGTTTGGACCAAACAAGCGGGTCGGCTCCGCGTTTAAATGGCGAGCCGGCGCGCGTTGATGCCATGAAGCCGTCCACGACTCGCTCGGCCGACAACGACGGCGACGAGCACGATGCGGACCAGAACCGCGACCAAGGCGACGACGGCGCGATGGAAGAGGAAGGAGACAAATACGGAAGGAGGAGGCGGTTCGAAGTGGGCGCCAAGGTCGAGCGCGAGCTGGACGGGCTGTGGTTCCCGGCCACGATCGTGGCGGCCGACGCCGACGGGACATTCGAGATCGAGTATGACGAGGACCACAACCGGGAGCTCGACATTTCGCCCGGCGAGCTCAGGTGCGTTGGGGGGAGAGACCCATGGGTGAAGGGAAGGTCTCCATTGAGGCTCACCTCGTTACGACTGCGCTTGCGACAGGCACTTTGATGCGTCGAGGCCGGGCCAGGCGCCGCTCAAGCCCGTGCTGACGCCACAGCAGCGCGAGGCGCTCATGAAGGACTCGCTGCTGCTCCAGGTGGCCGAGAGCGACCGGATCAAGGTGCCAACGGTCGTGCTGCACCATCAGGGCGAGACCCACGCCGAGTCGGGCTACATCATCAACGGACTCGAGAACAACGTCGCGGCGGGGAACGGACTGCGCGGGATCCGATGGCTGCGCACCAACTCGTTTTGACTGTGACCGATAAGAGTTTGCGGGCTTTTAGACGATAATGAACCGGTGGATCTCACCGACAAACCGTTCACGAGTCTTCTTGCTGGTCGTATTCCGCGCGGAGGGCTCGCTCATAGCTGGTGAACGCGTCCTCCAGCAATAGTTGCTACCACAAACACACCAACATACAGTGAGACAGAAGCACATTGAGGATAGAGAGACCGATTCTGCGTACCCGTTTGTCGAGATCGGACGCTGTGGCGGTCAAGTACTGGATCTCGCGCTGCACGCGCTCGTACAGCGACTGGATCGCGTGTTTGCGAGCGTGGAACTCGACCGCGGCGGCGCTCAGGCGGCAGTAGAACTCGCGTTTGTCCCTGGCCTCCAGCTGCGTCTGTGCGTTGGACTGCTGGTACTGCTCGTGGCGGCAACGGCCCGTGTCTCTCAGCGCGTTTTGCTTGTCTAGCACAGTCCTCAGCTCCTCTTCTGGTTGCTGCCTGCCAAAGAATATGGCTGATGGTGTCGATGCCTCAGGGGATCGACGCTGCTGCATCTGCTGTGGGGTCAAACGAGTGGTTAGACCACGCTATTAGCAAGCGAACGCCTTGATCGTCCAGTGCTCTTACACTGTTCTCCTTGTCGTGCGACTGCCGGCAAGGATCCAATACAACGTCCTTGTCGACGAGCCTTGCTTGAGCGTAGTCTTCGTCGACGCCGTTGCCTCCGCCGTCGTCGAGCTCGAAACTCGACGATCGATCCGTCAAAACGGTGCCAAACGCGGCCGACACGGCGCGCTCGATCATGGCCCGCGTCTGCTCCCGCTCTGCCTCGCCAATGTTACCCGCATCTTCTCTGCTGATAGAGCGCTTCCGTCTGCCGGAAGGCATCGTGGCCCGAGCGGTTGTCCTCTGGCTTGTTGGGCGGCCCGTCCGGCGCGATCGACGACCTGACCTGCTACCGTTGGCATCACCAGCGGCCGTCACAAAGTCTGTTGCAGCCGCCTCCGTGTCTTCTTCCCCACTCTTGGTAGATCTCTTGGGCGCTTCATTCAGCCGCGTCGACCGGTTCCACGGCTGCCGCTCCGCCTTCCTCGACTCCGCCATGCTGTTTGCGGCTGCTCCTTCGAACGCTGAAGCTCTATTTAGCGCCGACTGTTATGCCTGAAGAGTCACTCGGCAAGCACACAAGACGTCTCCCCACGCAACCTTTCCACCCTCTCCGTCATTCTCCACGCGCGTTCAAATGGTCTGAATCACATCGGTTTCTCAACTCGCTTCACATTATGATACACTGGTGGAGGCGCCTACCGCTTGCCGAGTCGTATATCGATGACTCACGCGGTCGGCCGCTTCCACACCGCCAGCCAGCCGCCCGTGAACGCGTTGAGCTGCCGCGCAGCGACCTGCATCTTGTCGAGGTTGGCGCTGAGCTCCTGGAGCGAAGCGGTGACGCTCGCGATGGCCGCCACGCAGCTCTCGTACGTCTCGATGCGCCGCCGCACGGTCTCCAGCCGCTGCTCGCGCTGCACCTCCGCCTCCTCGCGCACTGCCATAGAATCCCGGCCGCCGCCGCCAGCTGCCGCCGCCCCGAACGCGTCCGCCATCGTCTTCCCGCGTCTTTTTGATGGTTTCCCGCGGTTTTGCTTTTGATGTGATACAAACCGCAAAAAGGGTTGTTCGTACTATTCCACTCAGAATTATTCACCAACATTTGTGTTATGCATCAAGAGTAAATAATTTTGAGCAACAGAGTACCACGTGGATTAGATCAAGGCTTCAAGATCGCGATTCATGCGAAGAGCTCCAAGGCGATCGGCGTCATGACGACTTGTGTATTGAACGCGCCGCTGCGGGTGCGGCCTAAAGACTTGCACGAGTACGGATCAGGAGCTTGACGGGGCCTCAGACGACGCCGCCGCTGCGCGCGAAGTACTCGTTGCGCGACAGCTCGCTGCACAGGTTGTGGGTCCGCTCGATGGCGAAGGCCTGGGTGTGTCAATCGGACGCACGGATGAGTGGGACCGTTCGACACTAGGAGTCACGTACAGCTTGTACGCACCGTGATGCCAATCTCGGCGAGCAGGAACAGGAAGAGGCACACGAACAGCGCCGTACCCGGGTTGTCGCTGCTGCGGGTGAGCGTGTCCAGCAGCGACACCTCGATCGTGGCGTACGCGGCCACACCGAGGGCGATGATGTGGCTCGTCATGCTCACGATGTGTCCGTAGTAGACCTGTCGGCATACCTTCCATCAGTGGATGACGATCAGTGGGCTGAGAGCGTCTTAGAGGTCACGTACGTAGCGGATGCTGCGCTCGCTAGGCTCGGTGTTGGGGTTGAAGAGCGCGTAGAAGCCGCCTGCAGCGACCAGCACGCCGATGATGCTGTCCCACCAGACCCGGTACCAGGTCACGGAGAAGCTCACGAGGTAGACGCCCAGCAGGATCATGCTTAGCAGTCGGCACGCCGGGGCGTACTCGAGCGTGCGCATGCCGCCCGTCGACGCGCTCCGCTGCATCCCGTCTCTGTCTTTGATGGAGTGCGGACGAGAATGGGCAAGAGTCTCGGGTTTGTCTTTTCAGGAATGGTGGGAGCCTGTGAGTCGGTGGAGCAGCAGCAAAAGGTCTCGGCGGCGGCTTCCAACAGGCGCATCCACCCGAGTTTCCGCCATCTAGACGCCCGTTTCTCGACCATTCGCGGTAACAGATCGGATCCCGCCCAAGCGTCGCGCGCTGCGATCCGAAAAGGCGCCATCGCGACTCGTTGGGGTCCACACGAGAGTCCAAAGCCCAGGCCGGGATGCTGCGTATTGTTTGAATGGCACCTCAGTCGCAATGTACTCATGACCTCTGATCAACATGGCCGCCATTGACGTGATGTGGCGCAACGACAAGCGCTATTCCATGATGTGTCCCCATCGATGGTCGATTTACTTTTGAACAAGATGGGAAGGGAATGGATGCACGCGTGGGTCCCTGCCTCGGTAGCGGTCGGCGCGCTGGTTGTGCTCGTGCTGTCGGTAAGCTGCTTCGGAAATTATCCCCTTGCCGTGGGTCCGACACTCATGGCATGCTTCTTGTTGTTCGCTGCAATCTTTCGTGGCGACGCGGCTCTGTGCGCCCAGGTTCCACACCAAAGGCAAGCACTTCTTCATTACAGGTCAGCACAGTGTTGTCCATCAATACCGCGATCTTGGTCCAGGTGCAGTCGGAAGCCCAGGAGCAGCGCTGAGTAAGCTGGAAGACGTCTTCAAATCGGGTGGGTCTTTCAGATGCGAAGATGATGATACTATTCTTGTGTAATCGAGCGCAAGCAATAAATACAAGTGGTCTACACCATTCCTCAATCAAGTTGCCAAATTTCCCAATCAAAGTGCAAAATGAGGTTTTACCACAAAAACCTAATGTTAGGTTTTAGCCCCAGAAAAAGTGTATTTCCCACAAGTGCAATTTTCGTTCGATCGTGTTCCCAATCAAAATGCAAATGACGCCATTTTTCTATTTGCCCAATTGCATGTCTTCACCTCGCTCAGCAGCGAAACACGCCCGAATGCAGTGGCGCTCCATTCGCCACACCAAGCGGTGCATGATCACGCTTCTTGCATCCTCGACTGCTTCCTTTAATAGCGCTACTCTATGGGCAACGAACGTGTCATAGTCTCCTCGAACTAAGAACTCATCCTTCCGTACCACAATAAAATGGCGAATCCTCGCTTTTAGGACACTCCAGCATCCCTCGATCGGGTTTAGTATCGGGCTGTACGGCGCCAGCTGCAGCACCACAAGATTTGCTGCGCTCATAATGCCGTCCTTGGCCAACATCTCCCTCGCCAAGTCCTCCACCCCACTGTGGGCGAGCGCGTTGTCCGTGACGATGACGCTCTTGTTGTTGGGCTCAAGCTCGCGGTATTCGTCGGTCGCGAGGGCGGCGATGAAAAGATCGGCGACGAAACGGGCATTCTCCTCCTTGATCGACCCCTCGTGGGTCTGCAGCAGAACGATGCCTGTGCCGGCAGAAACGCCGCCTTGCACGTTGATGTTGCTGCCTTGCAACGACGGGAGCGAGACGGTCGCACACTGGCCGATTGGAGCGTAGCCTTCCGTACGGGACAGGTATATGTTGAGGTTCGTTTCATCGTGGTATATGATCATGTCGCCGCATGAGACGTGCGCGTTTAACTTCTCGACGAACGTCTCCCGCTTACTCTTGTTGGTCGTGTCGTTCATGGCCACCTTCTCGATGCGCAGCTTCTTCAAGCTGTACACCATGTCCTGTAGGGTACGATGCACCGGTGACCGGCCGACCACGATTCCGAGGTCGCTCTTGAGGCGGTCGGCGAGCTGCTCGCACGTGTGGCGGCAGTCCTCGTCGAGGTACTCCTCCAGCTTGCACATGGTCTCCACAGTCATCTTGACGCGGGCCTGACCCACGCCACCCTGCTGCTTGGGCTCGCTGTCGGCGGCGAGGATCACCCGGCGGGCCGTCCAGTATGTCGCGTCGTTGTTAGCCGCTGCCGCTTTCCAGCCGCGGCCTTCACGGAAGGCGCACACGACATGCTCCTTTGCTTGTTCGCGCTCGTGACGGCGCTTGTTCTTAGTTGGTGTCGGTGTGGATGGCATTTGCGGTGTTTAAAAAATGGGCTGCTTGCTTATGGATGAGAAGTTGCCGGCATGCTACCGCTTAATTGAGTGGCGGCAAATGTGCCATGGAAATTGATGCTTCGCACTGTTCGTGTCGTATTTGTATGGCTCGCGCTGTGTTTTTGCATCTTGATTGGGAAAGCAAGCGGACGAAGTTTGCACTTTTTGGAATGACCCTTTTTTAATTTTGGATGTCTTGTCCATTTCACATCTTGCACTGATTAGGAAATTTGGCAACTTGATTGGGAATGGTGTACACATCAAGACAATCACACTCTATTTTTCCGGTATAATATCGCTAAAAATTCAGCGATTTACGAAAAAGCCGAGACTCTTCTTAAAATGGGCTGCGCTTTGCCAGTGCTATTTTGCTGAAGACTGCAAGTTATGAAGCTGTAAAAGATAGGGTAGATCAAGCAAAATCTCAGCTTTGCTCTCATGCAGCTTTCGTCGGCAATTTCCAAGTCTCTGATTTTTTACAAGCGAAAGACCAGTTCGAGCATATTATCGTGGGCCAGATAAATAGTCAACGCCGCGCGAAGTGCTCCCGGTCCTAGAGCTACCAGCGCACTTCGGGCATGTCCATTGCTAAAGAGCGAGATCAAGCACAAAGAGGGCCAGCCATGGAGTGGATTGACGCTGTCTCGGTCGCGATCGGCGTGTTCATCGCACTCGCTCTGCTGGTGGGTCCGCCTACGAACTGCAGGGGGAAGGGGGGGGGGGGGGACTATTGCTGATCCCTGTCATGTCTGTGCCCGTCGGGTTGCTGAGCTGCGAGTGTTTGTCGCGCCTTGACGCAGTCGTTCATACTCACCCTACTGCGGGCGCCGGGCTTCGATGTCAAGGGCAAGCACGTGTTCATCACTGGCGGGAGCGAAGGTCTCGGTCTCGCGACAGCTAAACGCTACGCAGCTGCAGGCGCCAAGGTGGGTCAAACGAGTGAGTCACCGGTCTGCGCATCGCTTGGCCCATTGATGGCTGAACGTGCTCGCAGGTGTCAATCGTCGCCCGCAGGCTCGAGAAGCTGGAGGAGGCGAAAGCCGAGATCGAGGTGGGAAAGCGGATATTTGACGACCCCAACAAATACGACAAGAGAGCTGACGAGATCACCACCGTGTCAAGTAGGCAGTCTACACGCACGACCACGACGCTTCCCCAGTACCACGTGTCTTCGTGCACAGCTGTGATGTCGCCGACTTCGGCGCTGTACAACGCGCTGTAGATGCGGCCAACGGCTTCCACGAGCGAGTGACGGACCACATCGTTTGCTGCGCCGGGTACATCCAGCCGGGATACTTCCTCGACCAACGGGTGGACATCTTCGAGCGCATGATGGACGTCAACTACTTCGGCACGCTGCATGCGATCCGTGCCGCGTTGCCGGCCATGATGCGCGCTCCCCACACGGATGACCGACAGCTCGTGCTCTTGGGCTCGGGCCTATCTCTCATCGCGTGGATCGGCACGTCGCAGTACTCGACTTCAAAGTACGCGCTCTGCGGACTGGCTGAGGCGCTGCACAACGAGCTCGAGCCGAGCGGCGTCCGCGTCTCCGTCTTTTACGCCGGCAACATCGACACGGAGGGCTTCCGCGAAGAGCAGCGGCTCATGCCGCCCGAGGGGAAGCTCATCGAGTGCGTCAGCGTCCCGCTCTCAGCCGACAAGGCGGCGCAGCAGATGATCGACGGCATCGCTCGCGGGGATTTCAGCATCACAAACGACCCCATGGTGTTCCTGCTGCGCGTGCTCGCCAACGGCGTCGTCCCGCGGTCCAACTCGCCGCTGGAGCTCGTGCTCTTGCCGCTACTCGTGCCCATCGGGATGGCCTTCTGCGCGTTCATGGACGCCGTCGTCTGGTGGTCCAGACGCATCCGCGAGGAGAAGACCAAGCAGCAGTAGGGCAGACAATGGTTGAAGATGTAAGGCGTTAAAGACATCTTGTGTCACACGTCACAAGTTCGTGTGGCCCACATCCAATACATTAATACCGCCATGGCTCGATTACAAGCCCCCTATAGAAACGCGTTTCTAAATTTTCATTCGTACTTTGTCGAGTCCTCGCCGTACCCCTCCCTTTAGATATAGAAACGTTTCTATTCGGACGAGCGGCTCTGCCCCTCGCCTCGGTTGGCCACTCAAACCGCGGACGGCCACCGAGTCTTCCTTCCCCCCATAGAGTAGCGACCTACGACGACGATGTGGAGTCTCGCGGCGCTGGGCAAGGCGCTGCCGGCGGTGGTGGTGGCTCGCCACTCGACGTCCGCGACGGCCTGCGCGAGCTCGTTGGCGGGCGTGCTGCCCACGGACGGCGGCGTGCGGCTGAACAACCTACGCGACAACGAGGGCGCGCACAAGCGCGGCAAGCGCCTGGGCCGCGGCATCGGCTCGGGCAAGGGCAAGACGTGTGGGCGCGGCCACAAGGGCCAGAAGGCGCGCTCGGGCGGCGGCGCCGGCCGCGGATTGGGATTCGAAGGCGGCCAGACGCCGTTGTACCAGCGCGTGCCCAAGCGCGGCTTCAACAACAAGTTCGCGACGCCCATGGAGGTGGTGAACGTGGACAAGCTGCAGCTGTTCGTGGACATGGGCCGCCTGGACGCGAGCAAGAAGATCACGCTCAAGGAGCTGGTGGACTGCGGCATGGTCAAGAGCTCGCGCGTCAAGCACGGCATCAAGCTGCTGGGCCAGGGCGCCGCGCACCTGACCACGCCGCTGGAGATTGAGGTCTCGCAGGCGTCCGAGAGCGCCATCAAGGCCGTCGAGGCCGCCGGCGGCAGCGTCACGTCCGTGTACCACAACCGCCTGGCGCTGCGTGCGCTGCTCAAACCGCACAAGTTCGAGACCATCCCGCAGTTCGCGCGCCCGTCACCCAAGAAGATGGACTACTACACCAACTTCGAGAAGCGCGGCTACCTGTCGCCGGAGATCCAGGCCAAGAAGGCGGCGCTCGCCAACTCGGAGTAGATTTGCAGGCGCCGAGAGCCACGATCGGACCCTCTGGTTGCCATGTAATCGCCCCCCAACACGACCGACTGGCCTTCTTCACTATCCACATGTGCATTTGGTCCCGAGTTGTCGTGCTTTCTAACCTGTTCCGTGTTTAGTAGAGTCGCTCGACGGGTCCACAAGCCAGGTCGCGGCCGCCGCAGTTGTCTTCCAAGTGGTGGCCCTAGTGACGGCACCATCCGCAGACCCGTCAGTAGTGGGATCAGGATTGACTGTAAGCCGTCTCGGGGCGGAGACGCACCTGGCGAGACCTGACAACGTGCGTAACGAGCACTGAGAGCAGTGCGACAGCGGCGAACGAGATCATGACGGCCGCGATGACCGCGCGCGCGACGACCATCCGGTTGTATTTCTGCTCCAGAACGCCACGTTGTTAGGGATTTGCACCGTCGACCAACCGATGTGAACGAGCGATACGCACCATGCTGGTAGACTGGGACGCTGTGTCGGACGCGTTTTCGATCTTGACGGTGGCGAAGAAGAGCGTAGTGCAGCCGGCGATGGCGGCCACGACGCCCGTTGTGAGCCTGGGCATGATACGTTGGGCGTGAGCGACTTGCGGGTCAAGGCAACACGTAGATGGCAACTCCAAGGCGTCAAAGGGACTCACGCGCGGCGCTGGCTCGCGAAGCCGAACACGCAGAGCAGCAGACACACCACCGCCAGCACAATCATGGCGAAGAGCGCTGGTCCGAGCCCCATAACGAGTCGCGGAGAGGACGCAGTTGAAGACCCTGACGCAGCAGCGATGGTGACATAATGGACAAGGAGCGAGAGCGCAACAGAGCGGAGCAAGACACCACCAGTCCTCGATATCATCGTGGCGTCAACCAGGACTCTTCACACGCGACCTGCGAACGCTTCAACGGTTGCTCGCCCCACATCGCGCCAATCTCAAGAAACGGATGCGATACAAATAGCTCAACCGCTGGCTGTGACGTCTCCTCCTCCTCCTCTGCCATCTCCTCTTTGCCTGGCACGCTGTCAGCTCTGGGATCCAGACCATGCCGCTTGGAGGACTGATACCAATTGGCGGTGCTGGCAATGGCGGCGGGAAGAAATCGGCGGCCAGCGACCTGACGGGCGGCCTGATCTCCATCTCCAGCGGCCGGTCAGCGTCAGCCGTGAACGACATCGACGTGTTGGACTTTGACATCGATGATCTGCTCTTAGACATTCCGGCGAGTGGCAAGAAGAGCAAGGTGTCGGGGTCCAAGGGCCAGTCCTCCGCTCCGTCGCCTCCGCTGTTGTCTTCGGACGCGGCAAAGGACAAGAAGAAGAGCAAGAACAGCAAGAAGAAGGACAAGGACAAGAAGAGCAAGAGCTCGAGCAAAAAGGTGCGTGCTGGTGACTTTGGAGTGCGTTGGAGTGCATTAGTGAGCGGTTGATTGACGCTGACTGCGTGATCATGTAGTCGCGAGACACGTCCGACTGGTCGGTGGGCGACGATGACGACAATGGCAAGGACGTGTCGAAGTCGCGCGACTGGGATCGCGACTCGACCGAGTTCGCCGCCCCCGTCAAGAAGTCTGGGGCGTTGGACGCCGAGTTCGCCAAGATGCTGGGCCTAGAGGATGAGATGGGCGCTCCATCGCCCGGTTTTGACGATGATAAGGCTCCATCGCCCAATGATACTGCTAATGACGTCGACGAAGATGACGCTGGCTCGTACAAGTACACGCCGACCGTGCGCGGGAGTGATGGGGGCAAAGCGAACACACCCACCGACTTGGAACCAGCAAAGCCTCTCGACGACGGCAAGCCGGTCGGCGGCCTGAGCGCGGCGTTCTTCAGCGACGACGGGGGTGGCGGGGACTCGACATCCTTGTTCTCCTCCTTGTCGTCGTTTTCCACCAGCGAGCGGCGCGGCGGGCGTCGTAGCGGGCGGAGAAACGCCGATGATGACGATGGAGAGGAGGACTCAAAGACGTCGATGCGAGATCCGTTTGCGTCCAAGACGAGCGACCTGTTTGGGTCGAAGCCGGCGGCGCCCTCGTCGCTTGACTCGCTGTTTGGGTCAGGAAGAGGGACTGCGACTGGCGTGGACGACCCCTTCGCGTCAAGATGGGAGACCCGAGCCGACCGACCGAGTGGTGGGGGAGACAGTGATCCGCTGGGGAACCTCTTGGGCAAGCGAGAGACGAAGGACAAACGAACGGACTCGGACGACCAAGAGAAAAACGTCAAGTCGGATGACAAACCTCTGCCGGCGGCCAAGAAGTTGTCGACGCCGTCGAAGGAGAGCGGAGCAAAGGCGTCGTCCGCACAGGACGATTTGTTGGCAGAACTTCTCGCTGGCGATGACAAGCCTAAGCAACGAGATCGGGAGGAGCAGCAACCAAAAGATGACTTGACCGACTTGAGCAGCCGAATCGACGCGTTTGGTGGCGGGGGAAGACGCGGTCGATCGCGGCGAGGACGGTCTGACGAGGATAATGAAGATGACAACGGGTTGTTCGGTCGAACGAAGGAGAACGATGTGGACGAATTCAAGCGCAAGTCGTCTCCGATCACAAAACCGGCCGATATTCTGCCAGTCTCGCGCTTCAACTCGTCCTCGAGCAGGGAAGCAACGAAGACAGAGACGCCAGTGGTCAAACCCACACCTTCAGACGCCGGCAACAGTGCTCGTGATAACTTGCTAATGGATTTGCTGGGAGATCTGCCGTCCCCGTCGAAATCCAAGTCAGCCACCGCGTCGTCACATTCCCCGCCACCGCCTGAGGTCAAACCAAGTGTCGCCGCCATTACTCCGGCCCAACCATCCTCTCCTTCGAAAGAGGAGAAGGAAGAACAGCGTGAGCCTCTCACCTCCTCTCAATCAACTTCCTCAGGTCGCTCGCGACCATCACCTGCGTCTTCACTCTCCCCTCCAGCTCGCGAGAAGCCGATTGTATCCCAGTCTAAGCAGGCAGAACCAAGTCTGCCAGAGAAGACACCAGCAAAGGAGGCGTCAGCACCCTCTCCCGGTCGCGCTCGCACGCTCACGATCCCGACGGCGCCCTCCATCATCAAAGAAAGCGACTTTGAGCAGTCCAAGGACAGTTTGCTTGAGGAGATCCTCACTCCACCGCCCAGCGCACCATCTTCCCCCGTTGCTGCAGAACGGAGTACTGTCATGGCCGCCAGTGATGCGAGTGACAGTCGCAGGAACTCGTACTCGCAGTCGTTCGACGGTGAGGAGGCAGGTGGGGCGGCCATTCCTTCTCCTCCACAGTCTCCACTCCGGTCTGCGACGGCAGCAGCTGAGGCGCCGGCCATGCCTTCGATACCCGACAATGTGGCTGAAACACAGATGTCCTATCCGCAGCAGCAGCAACAACAAGTCAATAAATCGCCCACCATGGACATCAATCCAACCGCATCAAGAGCAGAAGCTAGCCCACCGGACGCTAAGCCCTTCACATCAAGTGCGCCTCCATTTAGCATCGACTCCGTTCGTCCAGTCGAGTCGCCAGCAATTGTTCCTCATCCTGTGTCCAACGCGGCTGCGCCTGCGGCCTCCACTGCAGCTTCTCAAGCGCAGGCAGCGGCAGTCGCGGCCGCGATGGCGACGGCGATGGCCGAGGCGGCGCAGCGGGAGCAGCAACTGCGGATCGAGATCCAGAGCTTGCAGATCTCGCAGAGCGCGTGGACGCAGCGCGAACAGCAGTTGGAGGCTGCCAAGGCGGCACTGACGCAGCAGGTCGCGACGCTAGCACAGCAACTGAGCGACGAAAAGCAGCGCGTGCAGCAGCTCACGACTGAGCTGTCGACCGCCACGGATCACTACACAACCTGCGATCAGGAGAAGCAGGCGCTTCGGCAGCAGATCTCTACCCTGCAAAGCGACAAGCTGGCGATTCAACGTGACTTGACAGCGTTGATGGCGCTGCACGGCGAGTGTGGGAAGCAGCAGACTCTGGCGGCGAGCGCGCTCGAGGGCGTGCAGACGCAGTTGACTCTGGCAGATGAGCGCAGCCGGCAGCTCGTGCGCGAACTGACGATGGAGCAGCGCGAGCGGCAGGCGGCGCAGCTCCGGTGGCAGCAGCGTGAGCAGCAGGAGGACCGCGAGCGCGACCTGACACGGCAGCGCGAGAAGCTGCAGATGGACACGCTCTTCCAGCAGCTGCAGTCGACGCTCGCCCATCTGCAGCTCTCGCATGGGCCGACGGCCATGGATGAGCAGCGGACTCGCACCGAAGTGGAGAGCGCGGCGCGCATGCGGATGCTCTCGTCTCTCGAGGCCACGTCCAAGTCGTACGCGCAGCGCAGCGAAGATGACTGCCACCGCCTCGCCGCGCTACTGAGCACGCTCGAGACGCTACTGCGGAGCTTCCGGCAGGAGCACATCGAGGAGAAGGAGCGTTTGCGGCAGGAGCAGCTGCGGCTCGATGTGCTAGCGGCGCACTTCCAGGCGCAGAGCGCCGTTCTCCACGAGCGAGCGGACGCAAACTCGCAACTGCTGGCCAAATCGCTTGCGGCGTCGCTCCAGGACGCGCGTACAGCCGATGCACGCGTGTCGACTCGACGCCACCAGCTAGAAGAGCACGAGCGCTTGCTGTTCCAGGAGCGCGCAGAGTTCGCGGCGTATCGCGAGCAGGCGGTCGAGCAGCACGCGCGGGAGGAGCAGGCGCTGGCGCAGCAGCAGCGTGAGATCGAGGCGCGCTGGCGGGAGCTGGAGGACGAGCGCGCGGACCTGGACGCCGTGATCGCCGCGCACGAGCTGGACTTCCAGCAACTGCAGCGCGAGGCGCAGGCGCTCGAGGAGGAGAAGAGCCGCGTGGCCGAGCGTGCCGAGCAGATCGCGCAGCTGGCGCAGCGGCTCGAGCAGTTCACGTCGCAGATGGTCTCGCGAGAGACGGAGGCGGACGAGGCCATGCGGGCGGCCGAGAGCCGCCTGGAGCAACTGGCGGCGCGCGAGAAGTCCGTCAAGGACGAGCGGGAGGCGCTAATCGACCGCGAGAAGCGGTTAAACCAACAGCTGCGGCAGCTCGACCGGGCGCAAGGGCGGCTCAACGAGCAGCGCAAGCAGCACTTGGCGGCGTCAGCGTCCTCTGTGAGATGTGCAGATCAGGCGGCTGGGGATCGGAGACGGCCGCGTCAGTCGTTAGAGGTGGAGAAAGCGAAGGCCGGAGCGGTGCGCCCAGCGCGGGCCATCGACTTCGACTGCGGCGACGACGTGAAGCGTCTCCCATCGGGTCGACGGAGCGGCGGAGACAACCAGCGAGAGCACAGCAGCGCTGCGTCACCGACGACGCCAGTACCGTCGCCATCTTTGGACTGGAAGCTGCCGGATGCCACGCCGACCGACCCGTCCGGGCTGTCGCCGGCGCTGCGCAAGCTCGTCGAGGACAACTGGAGGCGGAAGGAGTGGCAGCTCGGCCGCGACGACGCCGCCGTGCGCGATGAGCGCGTGTGGATGAGCTGTGTGGGGCTCGACACGACCCCGTCCGCGTCTGGAGGTGACGCAGCGACGGAGTGGCGATGGGAGAACCAGGTCGAGTCGACATCGCGTTCGTCACTTGGGCATCGCGAGGCGACAAGAGTGGTTCCTCGAAATAACGTCCGGCCGGCGACTCGCGTGCCTCCGCCGCCCCCGCCATTCGGTGGAAGACGACCAGGGGCGCCAGCGAGCGTGTGCATCGACTTGTGATCGGCAGACTGTCTGAGGAAGCTCTCTATGTGTCTAAAACGAATGCTGTTACTGTATATTAGCTTGTCTCTGTTGCTGCCGATCACCTGCTCACGATCTCCTCGTGGACGAACGACGCACGGCCGGCCACCTGCGTCTAGTGCATCTAGGCGCGGCAGTTCTCGATGTTGAAGACGATGATGTCGGTGGCGCCGATCTCGTGAAGCTGGTCCATGATGTCGGCGATGCGGTCCTGCTCGACCATGGCCGAAACCGAGAAATCGCCGTTGGTGAGCGTGTTGATCGTGGGCGACTTGCGGCCGGGCGTGATGGCCGTGGCGGCGTCCAGCTTGTCTTTGCTGATGTTGTACGTGACCATCTTGTACTTGGTGGCCGTAATGTAGCCCAGGATGCGCTGGTGGATCGTGTTGACGAGCTTTTGGCGCGTCGAGTGCGGGTTGGCGATCAGCACGGCCTCCGTCTGCAGGATGGTCGAGATGAGCTCCAGGCCCGCGGCCTTCATGGTGGTGCCCGTCTCCACCAGGTCGACGATACCGTCGGCCAGGCCCAGCGAGCACGCGGCCTCTACCGAGCCCGACACGTACTTGATCTTGGTGGGCGGCACGCCCTCCGTCTCGAACTGCTTGAAGTACTCGCGCGTGATGACCGGGAAGGATGTGACGATGCGCTTGCCCGCCAGCGCCGCGGGCGACGTGATGCCATCCTTGACGGGCGTCTGCACGCCCAGGCGGCACTTGCCGAAGCCGAGCTTCATGAGCTCCACGACTTCCGTCTCCGACTCGGCCACGATGTCCTGGCCCGTGATGCCCAGGTCCAGGTTGCCCTCGCCCACATACGTCGCGATGTCGGACGCCGGCAGGAACACCAGCGTCACCGGCAGCGACGAGCAGATGGCGATGTCCACGCGGCTCGGCTGTCCGGTCATTCACGTGAGTCAGTCACAGTCACAGCCACCGCATCGCAACGCTAACGGAGGGGGTGTACGCGGTAGTAGCTGAGCCCCGCGCCCTCGAGCAGCTTGAGGATCTTGTCGTGCAACCGGCCCTTCTTGGGGATCGCAAACAGCAAGTTGTCCTGCGTCTGCACGCGTCTCGGCGTTAGTCTCCTGCGCACTTCCACATACGTACGTGTCATTAATTCCGCTCGTCCAGCGGCCACACCTGCATGGCTGTCGGTCTCGTGGGTCTACTGGCGTTGGGGAAAGCGAATGTGGGGAGGGAAATGCGCGAATGAGCCCGAGAAGCGGCGACAGGCATGTGCGGCCGCTGTTTGCGCAGCCAAGCGATTTTTCCGCTGAATGCGCTGCGGTGGGGGCGTTTGGCGCTTGCTGCTGCTGGTGTTGGAGGCTACGCCGGAATGAGAAGGCGTTGGAAGTCGCTGATTGGCTAAAAGTAGGGAATAAACATTTTGGAGTGATGGGATTGGCGAAAAAGGGGTGGTGACGGGTTGACAAGGGTTTACCTGCTGGTAATCGCGGCCTTTTCCCGCCAATCACATCATCTTTTAGTGTGTTTGTACCCAATCAGATGGGATTTTTTTTTATCAGCGTTTATAGCCAATGAACACGAGCGTATATTTTGCATGTACACTTTGCCGTCACTTTCGGGACAACATAAGCCCGGGTCGATCGGATCCCCCATCAACTAACGTATCGACGGACAGATCAAGCGGTCGATGCCATGGACGAGCGCGAGTTCCGGCGCATGCTGGAGCGCTACCCGGTCGTGCGCACGCGCAACCACGCGCGCGTGGAGTGGAACTCGCTGGTGGGCGTCTACTCTTCTCCCTGGCGGCGAGTGGCTGGGCTTGACGGAGTGGCATAACGCATTGTTTTCGTTTGATCCTTTCCCTGCAGGATGGCGGCGCACGGGAGGACAGCGCGAGCGTGAGCGTCCCAACGCACAACCAAGGTGAGGATTCCCTGTGTAGGAGTAGTCACCTACCGACAGACCCAGTACTGACGCTGTTGTGTAGCGAACGCGATTGAGCCGACGCAGACGCTGTCGGTGGCACTCGACACGTTCTTCTCGCCCTACTTCACGTCACCGGAAATCGCGCGCATCTCCCGCGAGCTCGAGAAGGTTGGTGCGGACTGTACAAAGTACATGGGGCTGATTGGTTCTATTTTGTCGAGTGACATCGTATTTCTGCCCTTGAATGATGTGATGGTGGCAGGCACAAGCGGACTTCCTGTCGGGCCTCTGCCTGGAGGACGTGAACGACATCTGCGCGCAGTTTGTCCAGGCGCAGCACTAGCGCTAGCAGCGTGTCAACACACGCTCGCAGGCTCAATTCATGCTCCTATCATTGGAACACGGGGCTTGTGAATGCATTTCTATATTGTGGACGCGTTCATTTGATCAATCACTCGACTGCAACCACGCGCACGTGCGATCCGGTCGCACGCACCGACAGGTCGTGGCGCTGAACATTGCCACGCAACACACACATACCGTCGTCATCCGAGTGAGGAGCGTCAGTATCTCCAAGCCAAGCACGTATCAATAGCTGTCGCTGCTCTCACCGCTCGGAACTCGCGCGACTGCTGAGGCTCCAGGAACGGGGACGTGCTCCATGAGATGACGAGCGTACGCAGCTCGCTGGGCGTCATGTCGAATGAAACCAGCGCCAGCATCGCCTCCTGCGCATCCGTCACCACCCCATGAACGACGTTTAGCATCAGTTGTCCTGTGCATCAAGACGACTTTCTCACACAGACCAGAAGGCGTACCACGTGCTGGAACTCGGCCTCGAAGGCCGCGAGCTCCTGGGCCATGAACTGTAGGTAGTCCACCGCGCGTAGTACCATCGCATCTCCCAGTTGATCGTCCAGCGACGCGGCCGCCGCCTTTACTCGCTTCCGCGCGCGCTCCTGGATGGCGTACATGTCTGTCAGCAGCGCCTCGAAGTCCGCGGTGAGCGCCCGGATCTGCGCGAACAGGTCTTCCGCCAGTAGCGGGTCCATCTGGATGTTGCCACCCAGCCCAGAGGCGTCCGTCAGCGCGCCGCTCGACTCGTCCAGCGCTAGCTTCTGGTCGTCCTGGCACGCGGTCAGCGCCGTCTGGAACGCCTCGATGAGCGCGATGCCCTCGCGCTCCTTGTCATACCAGGCCGCGCCCTTGGACTGCAGCAGCAAGAACAGTTCGCCGACGGCCGCAGCATCGCTCTGTGCCGTCGGTTGGGCCGGTGCCGACGCAGAGGCACCGGCGGAGGACGCGCTCTTCTTCTTCTTGGCCATGGCGTCCTAGATGCCCTGGACAAGCGGAACGATGCGCTGGATAGGTCGGCCATACAGTTGAGTGACAGCAGTTTGTGCTCTTGGATCGTGTGACTCGGTCGAATGCTCTGGATCTTCTGTTAATTCAGAAGCGTATTGTTTAGTTTCTCCAAATTAATATCCAGATAGTGCTCTTGTATGCTGCCGACTCTTACAATTAATTAATCCAGCGGAGCTAACGTGGAAGTAGATTCCGATACAAGAAGGAAGAGAATGCGGCGCTCGCTCGTGCTGCTGCTGCTGCTGCTGCTGGCGCTGGCGCTGCTGGTGACCGCCGACGCGCGCACGTACGCGGAGGAGGACGATGATCTAGACGTGGTTGACGAAGACGAGGACGCGTTCGAGCCAAAGCGGGCGCCGCGCACGCCCGAGCCGACGTCGAGCGCGTCCAACCGCGACGCGGACCCGACAATCGTGGACGTGCGCTCGCTGCGCAACGCCGCCATGAAAAACAACGACGCGCGCGACTACAAGGGCGCGATCACCAAGCTACGCGAGGCACTGACCAAGATGCACGACCGCGTGTTCGGCCCCGGGCGGCTGGCGGTGACGGACAAGGCCGACATCTCGCAGGACGCGGCGCTGTACGCGCAGCTGCTGGGCGACTACGGCAACGTGCTGATCCGCGCCAAGCAGCTGGATGAGGCCATCGACGTGCTGGAGGACGCGGTGGCCATGACGGAGAAGATCTTCGGGCCGAGCCACCCGTCGCTTGGGCTGTCGCTGCGCTCGCTGGCCGAGGCGTACATGGGCAACGACAACCCGCGCGCGGCCATCAAGAGGTACAAGACGCTACGCAAGCACGTGCGGCTCGGGCTCGGCGAGCAGCATGAGGCGTACGTGGAGGCGAGTCTGCGTATCGCCGAGGGTTACCGCAAGATGGAGAAGCACGACAAGGCCGCCAAGGCCATCCAGAAGATGCTCAAGGCGCAGGGCGAGCACGTGAACGGGCTGACCAAGGGTATCGGCGAGGCGTACATGGAGCTGGCGACGGCACAGCTGGCGTTGGGCAAGGTGGACGAGGCGCACCACTCGGCCGAGACGGCGCGCCTGATCTTCAAGGAGCGCGACGGCGACGATACGCTGGCGTACGCGTTCAGCTTGAACGCGCTCGCGGGCGTCAAGATGCGCCGCAACGAGGTCGCCGAGGCGTACAAGCTGCTGCAGCAGGCGCACCGCATCGCGCTGTCGCTGTTCGGCAAGAGCGACCCGATCGTGCAGGCCAGCGCCAAGACGCTGCGCGAGGTGCGCGCGCGCCTGGACGAGATCAAGGCCGCGGACAAGGACGAGCTGTAGACGCAGGCAGCCGTGTATCCGAGCTGCGATCGTGGAAAGCAGCGCCAGATGCAGCGGCGTCGCCGCTGGTCAATAGAAGAGGGATGGATTGCGTGCCCCGAACGCGTTGTGCCTGTGTGCTGGTGGTGTTTTAGCGAAGCTTGTAGCCCGGGTGTGGACTGATGGTAGACTCCAAGGACGCCGTCGGGTCTTAGCATCATCATGTTACCGATTAGCCTTGTGTCACGTGCCCATTGCCCATGCCAATCAACTTCCGCAGACGTGAGCAGTACCTGATACCACCGTTTGCTTCGGACCCGCGTTGCTTCCATATCCAAAGTCTCATCTTTCCACGGATTCCTTCCTTCAGCCAGTATGTGGCGCCTGGAGGTGCCTATGCGGTATCTTTTGGGCGGCGCTCGAAGAGGCGTCGCGTTGGATTCGTCGCCGCTTCATAGGCGCCACGGAGGACTCAACCAATGGCATACGAGGACCAAGTGAACCGAGAGCGACCGCGTGCCTCCCGCCGCTCACAGTGATCATTCACCGATTCGCCAACCAGCAGACGCCGCCGACCCAGAGCGGTTCTCATCCCACGGCAACAGGTGCAGACAGCAAGAGCATGGCCATGGCGGACCTCGAGCATGGCGACCAGTTCGGCTTCCTGTACGAGAACCGCGACCCGTGCAACGCGATTGCGCTGCTGCAGCTGGGCGTGACGCTCGTGTCCTTCTTCTTCACGTACACGGTCTGGTGGAGCGGCCTGTTCGGCGTCATCGTGGCCGCCATGGGTTACTACGGATCCGTGCAGCCCGTCATCCAGAGCAAAGTTAGCTTTATCCAGTTCGTAAGTGCTGCTGCCGTCGTTATTGCAAGCGTGTTGTGCTCCATCAGAGTTGATCTTGGTCTCACCCTGGCGCCGTGCACAACTCTCAAACAGTACTACTTCGGCAACTGCTTCATGCTCATGCTGGAGGGCTTCTCGGCCGTCGTGCTGCTCATCCTAGTAGGCGAGTGGGAGGATTTTGACGCCTGGGCCTGGCTCGTGCTCGTCTTCGGCTCGCTCTGCTTCGCCGTCCAGATCTTCATCACGGTACGAGTCCGCCCCTGTCCAGGGTCGGCATTATTGATCGATGCCTGCTCAGGATCTCATCGCTCTGGTTGTGGTGTCTGCAGTACGTGGCCATCCAGCGGTCGCACGCCTACCGCGCGGAGCTGATGCGCAACCCACCACCGGCCGAGAACATCTACGGGCCGTCCGGCAACGGGTCCAGCGCGGCGTACACGGCCATGAACAACACGTATCGGGCGCCGGCCGAGCTCAAGACCATCTGAGCACTCGACTTGCCAACAAACCCGATCGCTGTGGCCGCGCTGGATCTCGTTCAGAGGCTCAAGAGCCGTAGGAGGAGCCGTCCAACCGCTTTAAATATGTCGATTCCGTGTTTTCGCTTCACCCCACGCGCGTTTTGTTGCCGGCTGACGGCAGACTGCCGTCTCTCTCGGCGGCGTCTGCAGATGGTATCGACGCTTTCATAACGCCACCAGAGCCGTCGCACGCCATACATACACCCATATAATTGAACCAATGGGTAGCAGACACCTCAACAAGTCCAAAGGCGGCGACAGACCACATCAGATGCGTCGACAGAGCGAGCGCTTGCGCGTTTGAAGCCGGGTGAACGCGCGAACACCAGCCCAAGGGCGTTAACAACGCGTTGTAGGGCAAAGCTCATCCACCTTCACCATCAATCGCGTCTTCTCAATGGCCCAGCGGACTCCAACGGCCATGTCAAGTGCACCGCAACACGAAAGAGAGCTCTTGAATCCGTGCGCTTCAACCGGGTCAGGTAGCCAATCATCACTCGCGAATTGAAGATCGTGGGTTCTCTATTCGGCGTAATTCGGTCGCTCGCTGTAACCCGGTCCGCGGTTAGGTTAAAACTGGTGGGGGACCGGTCCTGGACCGTTCCCTGCGGTACAATTGGCTGGCTCCCGCCTGCCCCACGCACATTGACTTGATGTTTGTAACAATATACTGAAATCAATATAAAATGATCTGGAAGGCCCCCCTGGTTGTTGGTGGTCGGTGCGCGGGTTGCGCGCTGTTCATTTATTCTTTGGGACAAATTTGAGGAAGAATAATGGTGTCCTTGAAGCTTCAGAAGCGGTGAGTGCGGCGGTGCAATGCGCCCGCGAGCGCGACAGGTCGATGCGTGTGGGTCTCCACCGTCGACTGATGTGTCGTTCGGCGCGTGGCGTGCGCTGCATCAAGCGCCACGAGCTCGCGGAAATGATTGACATGCAGGTCCACGATCCACATGACTAACGTGCGGACCTGTTCGTTGCTCCCTCCTTCAGCCTGGCGGCGTCGGTGCTCAAGTGCGGCAAGCGCAAGATCTGGCTTGACCCCAACGAGACCAACGAGATCGCTCTGGCCAACTCGCGCCAGAACATCCGCAAGCTCGTGAAGGATGGTTTCGTCATCAAGAAGCCGCAGGTGATCCACTCGCGCGCCCGCTTCCAGAAGCGCAACGAGGCCAAGCGCAAGGGCCGCCACACCGGCATCGGTAAGCGCCGTGGTACGGCCAACGCGCGTCTGCCGTTCAAGGTGATCTGGATGCGCCGCATGCGCGTGCTCCGTCGTCTCCTTCGCAAGTACCGCGAGGCCAAGAAGATCGACAAGCACATCTATCACGAGCTGTACATGCGCAGCAAGGGTAACCAGTTCAAGAACAAGCGTGTGCTCATGGAGACCATCCACAAGATGAAGGCCGAGCGCCACCGCGAGAAGACGCTCAAGGAGCAGTCGGAGGCTCGCAAGGAGAAGGCCAAGCACGCCCGCGCCCGCAAGGCCCAGCGCGCCGCCGCCCCGGCCGCCGAGGAGAAGCCCGCCAAGAAGTAAACGCACCCCATAGCGTTGGCTACTCGGCCGGTTGACAGGAAAGGACCGCAAATCATCTTTGCTTAACACGTCTTTTCAAAGATTGTCCCATTGCAACAAGCGCTCACAAGTCGTTGTCTTGTTGGTGTCGGTGTGCCCTGTTCGTTGACTATAATGATGCACATGCGCTGGAATGACCATGACAGCGTGACATGGGTCACCGACAGCGTGTTGTATCGCTGCGTGTAGTCCACCGTACGCAGCCAAGTCGTCGAGAAGAGTCCTCCATCTTCGTCATGGCATGGTGTCGTCCGACGAGTCTCGTTGTGGTCGGTGTCGATGACCAGGCATCAATAATTTATACTTCATTCGAGCAAATTTTTCTGTTATGGAATTGTCTACAATATTGTGTATGGTATGTCGGAAGGAGCGAGTGTAACCTGGTTACACGGCGACCGTCGACTTCCAACTTTGCCGACGTTTACGAAGGCGAAAATGAGCGCGAGCGACGGCGTCGAGAGCAGCGACGACGCGCTGTCCAAGGCGCAGCTGCATGAGGTGAGCATCGTAGTCGGTACCAGGCAGAGAGCGTACCCGTCGGTAGTCGTAGGAGGCGCCTAGACGGCGCTAGATGCCGACTCGAGAGAGACCGTGGCCCTTACGAATCACCTCGTGATGTTACCGTGTCGCCCAGGCGTTCGACCTGCTGCCGAACCTGATCGACGTACTCAAGGACGTGCTGTCGGCGAGCTCGAGCCAGGAGACCACGCGCATCGGCGATATTTCCGCGTCGGTACGCATTCGTCCTTTCACGTGCTGCTGGCGAAGCAATGGCTGTGGAGAACGTCTCATCGTTTGACCCATGCTGTATTCACCGTCACCAGGCGGTTGCGATCAAGAACCGGTACACGAAGGCGCTGGAGCTGCTGCGCTCGCTGCCTGGCACCGACACGTCGCTCGAGGAGCAAGAGACGGCCATAGTCCAGGCCAAAAAGGAGCTCAAGCGCGTCAAGTACGTTGGTCGCGGCCACCACATAAACCTCATCGCCTCCATTGAGCTGCGACTAACGTCCAGTGTTCTCCATCGTGTGCATTGCCAGCGAGATGGTCGAGTTCTACGGCAACACACTGTACCGCGGGACGGACGAGCCGCGCGCGGAGATCAACGACGCCTTCTCCAGGAAGAGTCTATTAAAGTAGCCATTAAGCGAACCGCCCAGCTGCGTCAGACTCCGGGCTGCTCGCCCCGGCCGTTTGCCTCTCAGTATGTTCACAGCGTCGTCAACTCTCTTTTTGTCGATATTAATGGCTGCTACGCAGATTTTGCTCGTGGCATTCGCTCCTGCTCGCTCTCTAGTCGAAGCCGAACGAAGCGAAGAGCTTCTTGGAGAAGTCCACGCCGAGGAAGCAGGCAGCGTTGGCCGGGAATGCACGCGCCATGGCCGGACCCATGCCCTTGAAGAGCGCGCCGGCGCCCTCCTCCTTCATCAGCACCTGAAAGCAGTGCATGATACCCCGGTACGTGCCCTCGGGCGCCGTCTGGATGCGCGACTTGATGACATCAGGCGGGATGGCGATCGCCCAGTTGATCATCCCGGCAAAGCCACCGGCCACGAACACGCGGAAAGCGCTCAGCTCCGACACGTCCTGGCCCTTGGTTGTCATCGCACGCTTGATGACTTCGTTACCGCCGAAGTAGCCGATTGAGCTGTGCAACCATTGCACGACCGTCAGCAAATCGACCCAACCATCACATCGAGCACAGTCAGACACGATGGACGTACCCCGGCACATCACGGAGCAGCGTCGCCTCCCAGCCGCGGAACACACTCGAGATGCCGCCTGTGCGGTACAGCTTCTTGGCGCAGTCGATCATGCCGTCGTACAGCTTGGGTTCGCCGCGCTCGACGGCCTGGGCTTGGATCTGCAGCAGACACTTGATGCGCTCGCCCGGAGCCATGACCACGGTCGCCGGGATGGCCGAGAAGCCACCGGCGAACATGATCTGGGCGGTGGACAGCGGGTCCGTCGGGCTCTGACCCGAGGCCTTGATCTGAGGGATCAGGCGTGCACGTTAAATGATTAGATGGGTGTCTAGGAAATCTTTGTTGGCAATGCAGCAGATGCATCTGGACACGTACCGCGATGAGCTTGCCCATGTCGTAGCCCCAGAAGCACGTGGCGAAGATGGGCGTGACACCCACGAGCGGCGCCGACATGCCGCGGTAGAGACCCTTGAACTGTGAAGGCGTAGATCATTTACATGTAGACACCATATCATTGGCAGACGCTGTCAGCAAGGGGAACAAGATGATGGGGTGGAATAGCAGTGCAGGCGACACACCCCGTCCTTGGCGACCATCTTGCGCGCGCAGTCGATGGCGCTCGTGTACATGGGCGGCTCACCGGGCTTGGGCGTGGGCATGGTCTGGATGTTGACCTTGACCAGGTCCATCGGGTGGCCCGTGGCCACAAGGCACACGCCTGCTCGCCATCACCACAGGTCGCATCGCAAGATGAGGATACGCCCTAGCATTGAGAACCGCAGTCAATCAAACGACGTACCGCCGACGCCGCCGGTGATGAAGGACACGAGTCCGGACGTGGCTGAAGTAGACGAAGACAGGCGCACACAAAGCAAGAAGCATCAGCACGCGATCCGCTCGCTCATCGCCAAGAGCCACACAGGAGAGACGCACTCTGCTTCTTGGCCTGCTTCTCCTCGCTCATGGTGCCTCGTCGGTCTGCACTTCGATGGTCGGCTGGGTCTTGGAGCGCGGAAATCAAAAAGTGAGCGGCGATCCTCCCGGGCGGAGCGGAGCGGCCAGGCGGGGAGGGGCACAGGAACGGCGGGCGCTGACGCGGCACGTTCGATTATGCGGCTGGATCTGCCGGTGGGCAGCGCTGTTGTATAGTAAAACAAAGATCAAAAGAGAGAGGTGCGCGCTTCAATTCGGCGTGCAAAACCACGTGAAATGCAAGCTCCCGATGCCAAATTAATATCATGTTTGACAGGGTATTGCGTTTCGCTGCGGATGGCCCCAGTCAAAGTTCAAGTGGTCACCGAAGCCGCCAGCGTTTGCGTCCTACCAGCGCGCGACGTCATAGTTTAACAAGAAAAGCGAGTGCAACGCCGTCGTAGTCACACACCCACACGCACCACTAGATGCACATTATGCTGTGCGATTCAGTGCCGCGGTGGCGGCGAACAGCGAGCGCCTGGTCTGAGGAAGTGCCGCACTGAAGCGAGCCTTTCTTCCACCGTCGGGTGGGCGAAACAACGGAAAGAAACAGTCGGTGCCACACAAGTCTGTGGTGTGCGCCACGCTAATCGCGGTCCAGAGTGGGAGCCAGTCATCGGTTCCGCGCGTGGTCCGCGTTCCGAATTCCGGGCGGACCACACGGGACACGCGACTGCTTCTCGCTCCTTTGGTTTTATTACGATTATAGACCTTGTTTTCTCATATTTCAGGGAATAATTGTAGAAAGAGACTCGAGAGGCTCATGGAATTATAGGCAGTACCGTGTGGATTCTTCTTGTTAATTTCCCCGCCCACGCCTTCAGCTGTTCCCTCTCCTCGCTCTCATTGTTGTATTTGCCGCCTCGAGAGCAAGTGACATTCAGTCTCACTCGCCCCCCTCCATACTGGAAGTAGGTGGGTGAGGTTGATAGTCACACAAAGAAAAAGAACCCATCAGCGATAGTGAGTGTGTGTCGGCACCCACTTGAGCGAAATATAGCCGCAAGCTCTCTCTCTGTGTCGAAGCGCTTCGCATCGTCTCTAGTGCGTGCGTTCATCAGTTCGTGTTGTGTATTTCCATTCCGCTTCCCGTACCGGTCGACTCCAAGATGGCGGCCGAACCCAGCAGCATGACGCTCGACTGCCACTTCCCCAAGCGCAAAAGCCGCCTCAGCGTCGCGGTCCCGAGCGCCTGCCGACTCGGCAGCAGCCTGCTCAAGTCGCCCAAGTCCAGCGCCGCGCCCACGTGCTCGTCTCCAGCCCTCACCGCTGCCGATGGCGCGAACCTGACCTCGGCGCTGACTGCGCTCAAGGTGTCGCTCAAGCGCGACCTCGAGAGCTTTGCGCCACCCACACCCGCCGTGTCGCCGTCGCATGCACGAGGAGGCGCCAAACGCGCGCGACTGGACTTCGACTTTGACGAGCCCAGCGAAGCGCAAGACGAGAACGCGAAGCTCAGCCCGACGTCGCCCAACGTCAAGAACGCGATGCTAGCGGTCAGCAGCGGCCTGAAGCGCGAGCTGGAGAAGCGCCGCCGACGCGACCAAGAGCGCTCCAAGCTACCGCGCAAGCGCCAGCAGCTCGGCTACCTGGCCATCATCGGCGCCTTCCACCGCGCCGCGCTCGAGCGCAAGTCATCAGTCAAGCTCCAGCCGCTCGACCTGGTCGTCGAGGCGTCCAAGTGAAGCCACTCGCAAGCAAGACGCGCGCGCAGTGTCACCGGGCGCGTGCTGGGCAGCGTGTGGCGTGCGCGCTCTTCCAAGTCGCCGGGCTTCATTTTTGAGACCTTCCCACCCTTGTAGTATCTATTGAAAGGAATCATAGTATGCTAAGTAATAAAGCCGTAAACTATCCCATAAACCGCCTTGTGTGCGTCCATTCCTGCGGCGTTAACTGCGCGTGAAGCGTCCAACAGAACAGCCAACGCTAACGCTCGCCGTTTCTCGCCACCTCGATCAGCTATTATAAACGCCACGGTCATGCGATGGTTCAGGCAGTACTCGCGCCGCCATTACCACGTTTCATTCCCCAGAGAATGGTTAGCAACGCGTCTCCAGCCCCACCATTCGCACAGCTGCGCGGCGCCGTCCAGAGACGCGGACGCCGTCACGTCCACCGCGTTCGGCGTGTTACGGCCAGTCAAAGGTCGCGCTGCGCATTCAAAGGCAAGAGAAGGACGCAGCCAATCGATCAGCGGTGGCCACGAGCCGATCGCCAAGACATCAGCAGTAGCGGTGTCGTATGTGCTGCAGCCGATGTCAAGCAGAGCCAGCAGCGAGCGAGAGCTGCAGCGCATGGACAAGCCCCACCCTGTTCCGGTCGCGAGGCGTCGTCGTCTATGCATACTGGGGGCGACAAAGCCGCGCGAGTCAGTTTAATCTGAGAAGAGGGCGCGTTTCACTTGATACCATTATGTCGCCGTCTAATTCCTTCCGCGAGCTCCAAACGGAACTCCATCAGTGGGTGGGTACGTCGACTTGACGGTGCCACTTTACGGGCGGAAGACCGTATACCTCTCGATGGAGAGTATACCGGACGTTAGTGCAGAGTATACCATCCGAGGTATATCGTAACTGTATAGTGTACCCCCTCCATCTGAGTCACGACGCGACGGTTACTCGTAAACTGTTCAGGCACAGTCGTGTAACCCTCCGACTCAGAGCGCGAAGAGCCACGCCCCAAGTTGAAGTTGCTGTATTTCTTAGCGCCGCGGTGATTAACAATAGCGACGTGCCCCGCGTTGATTGACAAGCGTTACGCTGGACTCGCGCGGCATTGACTACTATGGCAGTGGGTACACTCGTGCGGCAACGGGCATGCACGTTCCACTGGCCTCCCGTTGTTTACCGGCGCGAGCAGTACGGGAGGCGGTTGCGCTCTCAACAGGCGGCTAATGGAGGCCTCCAAGCCGCTATTTGGAGCGCATGGCGCGCTGGAAATAACTCAATCGTCCTGCACGATTAGCCCGCCCAGACGGCGCCCTTGCGTTCGCTGTAACAAGCGCGTGGAGCTGGAAATAGAGTCCTTCCATCCTTCTGAGAGCACCTGCGATGCGCATATAAATAGATGCTAGGCGCGTTCTTACCGAGCTATACCAACCAGCGAAGCGCGTGACGGGGTAGTGTGTGCGTGAGCATTTTCATTACCGTGGCCGCGATGACTGCCGATACAAACGTCGATAGGGTTTGCAGAGCACGCGTTTGTAAAGCGAGCCGCCGCGTTGCTGGGCGGCGCATTGTCGAGACCCCCTTCCAGATCGAGGACATCACTTCAAAAGCATTAACTTGAACCGTATAGCAGCGCCCGTGACGCGATGGGTTGTCCGGGCGTGGAGAAGGAAACCAAAGAGAACGGCGGCGCGCACGAATTGTGGTGGCTGGGCGTCATCCTGTCGATCGTCGGCTCCATCTGCTCCAACATGGGCGTCAACCTGCAAAAGTACTCCTTCATGCGCGAGGCCAAGCGCCGCGTGACGCACAAGCGCAGCTACGTGCGGCAGCCGCTGTGGGTCGTCGGTCTGCTGCTCGTGGTCGGCGGCAGCGCGCTCGACTTCGTGGCACTCGGGTTCCTCCCACAGTCGCTCGCCGCACCGATCGGCGGCTCCACCATGGTCGCCAACGTCGCGTTCGCCTCCCTCTTCCTCAAGGAGAAGTTCACGCGCATGGTTCGTGGACTGGCACCATTGAGTCTCGAATTGCCTTGTGTGGATGACTAACTTCGATCCAACACGTCGACTAGGACGCACTGGGGACGTTCCTCGTCATGGTGGGCATTTGCGTCGCCGCGAGCTTCGCCGACAAGGAGAGTGGCTGCTACACGATCGACGAGCTCGTGGCGCTGTACCGCGAGCCGTTCTTCATCGTATACGCGCTGTTGATGGGCTCCGCCGCTTTCGGGATCTTCTTCCTTCTCAAGCACATGCAGAAGGTCAAGGCGCGCCACGGCACGAGCTCTCACGCCTACCGCCGCTTCCGCAAGGTGCGTTCCCTCGGTTCCATCTGTCTCAACCAATGCAGCTAACGCGGGTGTTCTCTGGATGGCGGCTGCAGCTCCACCCGGTCAGCTACCCGGCGCTGTCGGGCATCTGCGGCGCGCAGTCGATTCTGTTCGCCAAGTCGGTCGCGGAGCTGATCAAGACGACGTTCGAAGGGGACAGCCAGTTCGCCAACGGGATCACGTACGTGATGCTGCTGGCCATGTTCGCCAGCGTCTTCCTGCAGATTCATTGGCTCGCGCACGGGCTGCAGTTCTTCGACGCCGTCTTCATCGTGCCGGCCTTCCAGTGCTTCTTCATCTCGGTCAGCATCTTCGGCGGCGGCGTGTACTTCAAGGAGTTCGCGCGCATGTCGACGCTCTCGCTCGTCATGTTCTTCCTTGGCGCGGGCATCACCATCACCGGCGTCTACCTGCTCTCGCACCGCGACATGCACAAGCTAAAGCCGCGCGGCCGCTTCCGCGCCGCTGTCAGTACCATCATCTTCGTCAAGCGCTGCCAGAAGGCGCGCAACATCGACTATCGCTGGGTCCAGGGCAATCACGAGCCTCTCGTCGTAGCCGGAGGGTCTCATGCCGCTGCGTTAGACGCCAAGGGCAGCAACAAGCCCGCGTCGCGCCTCTCCAAGGCGTCAGTCGTGCCCGTGACCACCGGCAACGCGGGCTTCTACAGCCCTCCGAACGTGTCCGACCTCGAGAAGAGCAAAACTGCGACGTCGACGGAGCCGGGCGACGTCAGCCGCAAAGGATCGACGACCACCACTGCGACGTCGACGGAGCCGGGCGACGTCAGCCGCAAAGGATCGACGACCACCACTGCGACGACGACCACGGCGAGTGGAGGCCTGGGCGACGCAGTGGACTTCGCGGCGCAGGCGGGCAAGAGGATAGCCAAGTAGGATGGCAGCAGCACAATAGAGGCCCACACATCCATAGGTTCGCGTTGCTGGTGAGGTGAAGGAACACGTGCAGATTCACATTTACAACGCGCGGAGAGCGGAGGGGCTCCCAAGCCTACTGCAAGCCTACTCGCTCTTGAGCAGTCCGTCGCGCTCGATGGCGACGCGCAGCTCATCGATGGGCTTGACGCCAGCGTCGGGGAAGACGAACCGGTCACCCGTGATGAGCTCGTAGAGCAGGATGTAACGGCGCGAGAGCTCCGTGACGAGCTCGACGGGTGCCTCAGGCAGCACCGCGTCCTTGTACGGGTCGCAGTGGTCCTTGAACCAGAGGCGCAGGAACTCTTTGTCGATGTTCTCGGGGGACTTGCCCTCGCTCATGCGCTGCTCGTACGAGTGCGCGAGCCAGTAGCGACTCGAATCGGGCGTGTGAATCTCGTCGACCAGGCGGATGGAGCCGTCCACTTCGTCCACGCCGAACTCGTACTTGGTGTCGACGAGGATGAGGCCGCGGCGCGCCGCCTCCTGCTGACCGAAGGCGAACAGCTCGAGCGCCTTCTGCTCGCAGTAGTCCCACTGCTGCTGCGTCATGCGGCCCGACTGGACCACCTCAACGCCCGAGATAAGCTCGTCGTGCTCGTCGTCCTTGGTGGTGGGCGTCACGAGGTTCTGCGGCAGCTTCTGGTGCTGGATGAGCCCCTCCTGCAGCTTGTGGCCGCAGAAGTCGCGGCTGCCCTTGGCGTAGTTGGTCCACATGGACGTGGACGTGGAGCCCGTGATGTAGCCGCGCACGACGAACTCGACGGGGAACACGCGGCACTTGCGGCAGACGATGGCGGACGCGTGCGGCGCGCGCACCAGGTGGTTGGGTACGATGTGCGCCGTGGCGTTGAACCACCAGACGCTCGTGAGCGTCAGCACGCGGCCCTTGTACGGCACGGACGCCAGTGCGCGGTCGAAGGCCGACTGCCGGTCCGTGGCCACCAGCAGTACCGACTGCTTGCTGGGCACGTCGTACACGTCGCGCACCTTGCCCACGATCTGCCGCGCGCCCTCCGCAGGCTTCGCCTCACTCGCCAGCAGCGCCGTGCCCGTCAGCACCGCGTCCAGCTGGATGCGTGGCAAGTAGCCCTGCGTGCGCGCCTCCGCCTCGGCGATCACCGCCGCCGTTGAGCTCATCGCTGCAGTCGTAGGGGTAGTGTGTAGTCTGGGTAGGGATGCAGGGCTGAACACGCCAACTGAGCGCTTCAGGGGCTCAGCAATCGACTGCAGACCGAGTGGCTGGCGGGACGGCGTGTTGATGGGTGGGGCGGCAGTTGATCTCGTGTTTGGTTGGCGCCGGCTGGGAGGCCGTTAAGTGCGGAAGGTTACGTGCGCACCCTTTATAATATTTATATCCTGTTATATCCAATAATTTATATATTATTTATTTAAAGAGGTAATTGAATTGTTGAAGAAGCGACGTCCACAGTGGCACATACCGCGTCGCTTCTTTCGTTCTCTCTACACCTACGGTACAGGCTTCAATCACAGTAAATTACTTCGCTCTACGCATTGGAAGACAGGGAGGAGGGGACTGCGCGGCCATCACATGAGCAACCCGCGCGCCCCCCGTGGCGGCCAAAGCCACCCACTGCCATCGCCGTCCCTACAGACCAATAGGGCGCCGAACAAGAATAAGATCTCGCGGGCGGGAGGGCGGGGGGGGGGGGGGGGGAATTCGCGTGTCTGTGTCCCTCTTTTTCCGCGTGGCGTTCGTGGATTGTCCCGTCCAATCCGCATCCGATCCCCACTCAATTTTGGAGGATCCTGGTCTGTTTTTCGACATTTTTTTTTTTTTTTTAACTATAAATTGTAAACGCACATGTATGGACATGCTTCAACTCTTGTTGCTAGTTACACCTGCTATACATGGAGTATACACTCTCCCTCCCTTCCCTTCCTCCCTACTACGCCCTACTACGCACTCACGCCACGCCATGCTATATACACGACACACAGACCCCTCATACTTAGCAGAGGATGGCCTCGAGCGACATACTGCTGCGGCGCGAGGCCAAGCGCGAGCCACGCAGCTCCTCGTCGTCTGATAGCCCACCCTCCGAACCCTGACGCGCGCCCATGGCGGCCAGCGTGGGCGACAAGAGCGCCGTAGTGGACGCGCGGCGGCGGGCACCGGCCGGCGGGCCCGCAGAGGAACCACCCCCATTACCACCCAGCACAGCGGGCGAGGCGAGGCGACCGGCGGCGATACCCCGCGCGGCCGTGTTGGGGTCCTGCATGATGCATTGGAGCGTGAGCTCGAAAGCGGCGATCTTCTTGCCGATGTACTCGCGGTTGGAGCCCTTGGCGACGGCCAGTGACTCGCGCAGCATGTCGATGCTCTTCTGCAGTGATCGGATCTGGCGGTGCGGCCAGCGCTGAATGCCGTGGCGGCGGCAGATTTTCTTGAGCAGCGTCGCGCAGATGCCGAACTTACGCGCCACCGCCGCGATCGGCATGTTGAAGCAGCGTCGCAGGTCCTCGAGCTGTACCACCGGCGCGTACCGCTTGGACGCTGACGGGGTCAACGCGCGGGTCGAGGTGTTGACCGCCGTGGACGAGGACGAGGACGAGGACGTTGCCATGGGGCTGACTACGGAGAGGGATGCTAGGTCGAACGCGGACGGGGACGGGGACGTCGCCGACGTCGCCGATGTCGCCGATGTCGCCGATGTCGCCGACGCCAACGCAGACACCGACACCGCTGGTGGAAACGGGAGCCCCACTTGTACTGTCAGGTCCACTTTGGTCCGATAGACCGCACTACCGGAGGGGCTTGTGGGACTTGTGGGGGTCCCTACCTCGTTGTGGATGGGGGTCGTGTCTCGGTTCTTGAGTGACATGAGAATCTTGCCCATGAGCATGTCGTCCATACTGAGGGTTGATACGGGAACCGGCGGGGCCGCGTAGGGTGGGGACATGGTCTAATGGTCTCAAATCAAAGATTCCGCCGCCGCGGGTGCGTCCCTTTGTGTGCAGGGGACGCCAATGTAATAGTGAGGGGTGGTTGAGTGGGGAGACTCGCGGATGTAGAGAAGGGGATCCGTGGAGAAGCAGGGGACGGGACGGGATGAGATGGGATGGGATGGGATAGGATGAGACCCTCGTCTCCGGAACGGACAGCCTTGATCCGGACGGGAGGGAGTGGGTGGAGGAGGCGCGCACAGTCGTGCCTCGGGGGGGGGGGGGGGGGGCC